>VDFB02076325.1:0-36140 GCA_007258455.2 Sequoia sempervirens
TTAGGGATCAAATATACCATAGAATCCATACCACTTGTTGAAGATCAATTATCAGAAATACATCATACCTCATTACTCAAATGAAACAAATAAGATTATCTTTAAAGGGAAATATAAGAGTTGAGGATGGATGATGTCATAGCCTCCTTACTATTGTTTTAACTAATACTATTGTTAGTTTGTGCATTTTTAAAAAAAATATTTAATAATATATTAATGGTTTATCAAAAATTAATTATAAAACAATAATAAGATAAATAACATGGGTTCAAAAATCGTCACCAATTGAATTCAAAACACTCAAGTCATGGAGTTTAAAACAAAATTTAATTCAAGTCAATCAAGAACCAAGGAAACTACCCTATGCAACCTTCCCTACGCCACCTTGTATGGTAATTGAACTAACGTGTGTTGGAAAATTGAATGCTCCTGAGCCTCCTGCTCTCACGTCAAACCCCCTGCTTCACCTACCCATCAGGAGCCCCCAATTTCAACAACAGTTTTTGGGATCTTCATTTTTGCAGCTCCTAACAACCCCTAAAGTAAATATGGTAGGAATTTTTGAATTCCAAATTAATGTTGGTAGGTAATTTTGAATTTGAGAGGGAATGTTTATTGAAAAGAAAAAGGAATGAAGGTAGATTATTCTGTCAGTTGGATGAATCGGAAGAATTCTTGAGCAGCAGCAATTTGTAGGGAATGTTTTATGTTTTGTTCTTTGTGTGATTCAGAGAAGTCTATGTGAGCTCCCAGAAGCTCCTAAATAGCAGCAGGTGTTTATTTTGTGATTGAGTAGTGATTGCTCCTAAAGAGCTCTGTGTAGCTCCTACCAGTGAGCTCCTAGTAGCTCCTAAAGTTTGTTTTGTTTGATTGAGCAGCTCATGAAAGCTCCCAGAAGTTTGAAGTCTATAGCTTAGAGTTTAGTTTCTGAGTTTTATGTTTAATCTTTCATGTATTTCCATTTCCAGTTTATTGAATAGAGAAGAAGCTTGCATGTCTCCTTGTGCTTCGGCATTTTGATTTGGGTATTTCCAGTTTGGCTGAAAAATAGAGCAACAGCTCTGTGATTTCATTTTGTTTAGAAATTTGACAATGTGATCATTATGGTTAATGCTTGTAAGCATGGCAATGCATGTTTGATCAGTTTTAGAGTGAATCGCTGATCACTCTAAGTCATGGAGGTGGAACAAGAGTCTAGTGCCATGCACCGAGTGATCTAGAGTTGTGTGGAGGTGAAGTAGAGGTTTAACTTCAAGAAGATATACATGTTGCTAGTAATTAGAATTTGGAACAGCAAACAAAACACTCACTTCTTATTATTCATAAACAAAGATTACATATTTATAGGAGAAGAAGATTCAACAATCTTTTTATAAAACAGTTCACTCATTTGACAATAAACTATAGTTGATTGACAGCTAACAGAACTAAGAACAACAAACTAGACACTTCTACAATATATAATGACACATATACAGAGTTATGTTGGAGTATATATTCTGAAACCTCCATTTGTGGCGTCAATATTAGGGAAAAGTGATATAAGAAGGGTGTCATCACAGAGTAAGGGGCAGACATTCTTCATAATTATTCTCCATTTCTCATATACTGTTATTCTCCATCTTTTTTTCACTCACATTATCCAAAGAAATAAAGTAAAACATCTACAGCGGTTACTATGCATGCATTGATACCATCTATAATTGGTATTTATTAGATTTCTTTTGGTTAACCAAACCATATCTTGAATTTGAATTTAGATTTTCCAAAATACCCGAAAACCCCATAGTAAATATATGTTGTCTGTCAGCAAGCTTACAATGGTTATCTAGGTTTTTTTCCCTTATTGTCACGGCACCATATTGAGGAGAACTGAGAAAGCCTGATAATGCCTAAGGAAAAATGGTATTAATCTCCAAGCTCTTGATTACCTAGGCCTAATAGATGTAGGAGTCGTTATGGCAATATCCCATCACCATCTGTCATAAATTGAAGACTATCTTTTAGAAAAAATAAATAAATAATACTCATATTCAACTGCACTATGCAAATTTGCATGGCTTTATCAATTCATCTTCGTGGCAGTATTATCTCATTAATTCATCTTTGTTTTTCCTTGATCTGTGTATCCTTCTATCGATTTAGAAGTTGTTAAGTGTCTACGACGTACAAATTCCACGCCTCCCCTACTTGGAAGTTCACATTTAATAACATTATCAATTACTCATTTAGTCGAATAGATTTTATGCCTTATCTATGCATATTTATATACCTGCAAAAACACCTTCTATACCAATAGTTAAT
The DNA here is from genome assembly GCA_007258455.2 of Sequoia sempervirens. Classification (NCBI taxonomy): domain Eukaryota; kingdom Viridiplantae; phylum Streptophyta; class Pinopsida; order Cupressales; family Cupressaceae; genus Sequoia; species Sequoia sempervirens. Next base: position 2,305 of record VDFB02076325.1, read on the forward strand.
ATTCAACTGCAAAGAGAAGAAATCATGATAAAGCTAAACAATAACAGTAAGAATTTAAATCAGAATGTCCAATTTTAAAAAGGATGATATAACTTATTATCAATGTGCTTTAACATCGTAATATTTTGTATAAGGGTCGAAATTATATTTATAGTAAAAGAAAATATGGTTAATGAATTGTTTCTATTCACCTAGAATTGTTAAGGAAATATAGATCATTATTTATTCTTATGACTACCATTTTCAAGTTTGTATGAGTCATTAAGAGATTACCATACAATCAACAAAGCTTCAAATTAGAAGTTTTGGGTCACCTTGAAAATAATATGAGGAACATTCAAAACATAAAAGTATTCATAACTTAAATCTCTTATTAGATTTTGGAACAATTGTGAACTTACATATGCAATCAAGAATTTTTAACAAATATTCTTGGCTATTTAGAATAAAGTTAGAAGGTCAAATGATAAGTCATGAATATTTATTAGATATTGGAGTTGTAGTTTTATATCAAATGTAGCTAGAAAATAATATGGATTGTGTACAAATTTAGTGCTATATGATGTAATTTATCTTTTACCTATGAAAAAATTAAGTAGACTTAAACTAGATAACCTCGTCTCTTAATCATATGAATCATATGTGTATATAAAGTAGGAATTATTATCATAATAATGTTCAAAAAGGAATAATCATTTTCACCAAAAATGTTAGAAACTTACATGAGTCATGATGACAATTTTTATATACTTTAGGGAATTACCATTGCAAAACTTCCTTGAATTGGAAATTTTGGATTAAGGAATAATGGAATAAGAGAGTAGGATTGAAGTACTAATATTGTTGCCTAAAATAGTGGAAGTAAGATATGAGTTTACTCTAAAAAAGTTATGATTGGTTTGAAACTCTATTATTGAAATACAAATAGTAATAATGTTACAATTTTGTAGTTTTAAATATCTATTCTATGAAATTAATTATTTGAAAGGTGCTTTTTAATATGTATGATTATACCTTCATGGGACTTAGAATTAATTTTTTTTAATTGTAAACTTAAACTAAGAGAATGGGAACCTAGGAGATAAAATCAAATTTTCACAAAATAAAATCATAAGGATTAGAAATAGAATGGTAATATAGGAAAATCAAGTTTTGTAAACTTGAAAAGCTTCATAAAGTAACTTACATCAATTCTTGCAATATCCAGATATAATAAGGGATATATTGGAAGGACGAATGATAAAATGAGCTAAGAAAACAAAAAAAAATTGACTTGCCCAAAATTACACTACAAAGGAAACCACCTACACTTGAGCTTTGGTTATTTGGCATTGAGGCCTTGTCAATGGCCTTAAAACGATTGAAGAATAGTAAGAAGGAAACCACCCATGACAAAAAAGAATAATGTATAACTCATTATAAGTGTACTAACTTTTACATAAATGTTTGCAATAGTTAAATTAGACAATTCTATCTTTGAGTAGAATCTTACTTTAAGATAATTATCTACTTATGTGATAAGTGGTGATTATAACTCATTGTTTTTTATTTTTTCATATGCAAGCAAGTAATTTTTATTAATATTTAAAAGGAAGTGCATGTTATGTGTACACTCAAGCGTTTAGTCGAAGAACACATTTTCAACTAGCCAAAAAGGAGTTTTTTATTAAAATTGGGATCAACCCATACTATCCTATCCATCCAAAATTACAAAATTGCCTCATTTGTCCTATGGCAAACATAAACAAGGCCAAAATTTGAAACAAAAATGCTTATATGCCCATAGTATCTTACAAATAGGTTCTAAAATCACCCACCTAGGAAAAGTCTTGTACAAATTCCATTTGCAGCCATCTCCTCAAGAACCTAGTGCCCTCTAACACCCAAGTCTTGTGCAACAACAAGACATCACCTTTAATGTCCAACAAAAAGGGATATAACCTAACCATCGCACCTAGCACATTGAGCAAGCCTAGATCCTTTGGCCTAGGTATTTTGGCTCCCAATTGAGTGGAAGCCACAACCTCATTGAGATCACCAAGCAACTCCAGGTTCACCATCTTTCTTGTTAATTCCAAAACTTCACCTTTTAGAAGTTGGAGGTCCAACAACATTGTAACCAACCAAGAAGATCTATATTTGATTCTACCTGATACCTCTCATCTTCCACTAAGAAGCCACATCCCAACATCAACTTCATAGCTCCAAGCGATAGTAAATCACCCTTAAGAAGAATCCACCTTGAAATTTGAGTTAAAAAATTTCACCCAGAAATGTTATTTGTCATCAAGAGCTAACTAGCCTTATCAGAGTGTCCATTGCTCTTCCCACAAAATGATTCATACTTACTAAAGTTTTGGCCATCGAGATCAATCTTTAAAGATAGATTTGCACATGACAAGGCTTGTCACTTAAAGGCTAGCTAAGATTACAATCTATCCATATAGCCCTTTTGAGCTAAGAGTACATCCCCTAGTCTTATCACAAGGGTGAGGGCTAGGCATAATCAATGATTTTCCATGATTTTCCATAACTCAAACCACAGTTAGCCCATGGTTTGAAGTAAATAAGTTGGCATGAGTGAAAAGACCTTATAATTAAATTATTCCAAACATCAAGTCCACTCAAGTGAGAAAGGATACAATATTAAAACTCCTTTTAATTCTCGACTCTTATCTCTAAATAGGGGGCATGTGAACCATAGACAACACCCCTACTTTTCCTACCATCACAATAACCCCCAACTCTAGCGCATGTGAGGTACGCAAGATAGTGCCTAGGCGCCACTTGTCCTCAGCCTTGGCACCACATGAATACCCCTAATTCTACCTTAGCCATATGTTAGCTAGTCATTGCCCATCGTAATTGAGTCACAAACATGGCACTCAAACATGTGAATGAGCACCATGTGTCCTAGGTGCACTTCGTTGGGTTTTGATTGATTCAACAATGAGTTACTAGTGCAGCTTTCGACTTTTTTCGTTGAAGCTCACCCTATGCAACCAAACTCCACCCACCCCTCACATAGGGATTTATTGCTTGAGACCACTCACGACACCAATTAACCCCAAAGAGATGAGGGATAAGAGTGTTTCTTGTGCACCCCATCCATGCCAAGATTAGCTAGTTTGTCTACTTCAGAGTTGGCTTCTTTGTACGTGTGGCTAATCGCAAAGTGCTTAAGCTTCCCCAACAACTCAATAACTCATTCCACTAGCCCTTGCAGTATCTAGTTTGAAATCTTACCCAACCTAAGGGCACTAATCACCAGCGAAGAATCCCTTTCCACTTCAATATTTTAGAAGCTTAATTCAAAACAAAATTGAAGCCCATGTATCGTCGAGCTTGTAATTGTGCAACATTATTTATCCCATCTAGAAGGGGGACTGCCAATCCCCCTATTGTAACCCCACTTGAGTTGCAAATTATGCAACTTGCACCCAACCTTCCTAGATTCCCTCTTGAAGCCCCATCAAAATTCAACTTCACCCATGATTGAGTGAGGGGCCTCCAAAATTCTTTAGCCTAAAGATCATGCTTTCCCACTAACTCCTTACTACCATATTTCATGATCCTAAGGCCAAACCACCCTAGTCTCAAATTTTCATCCCATTCCATGAACTCCATTTTTTGAGGATTTAGCCTTGCCACCCTGCTATTCAAAATATCAACTATGGCTACCTCTACCTTGTTTTGAAAGGATGAAACAAACATTTCCTTACCTTGGAATATCCTCATATTTTTCTCCTTCCAAATCTCCCACAATAGAATAGAAAGACTAATTAGCCATAGGTATAAGTACATGACCTTCCTTTTTAATAGTGGTGAATATTTGAAGAGGGAAAAGATGTCATTTGGAAGTGCACCAACCCAACCCAACTTCATGCACAACCACCTCGAACATGCTTGGGAAAAGGGACATCCAAGTAGCAAGTGATTTACATCTCCCTCACTTGATTTTCACATCACATGCCATGATGGGCCTTGGTAGCCCATTTTTCTAAATGTGTCTACTATCAAAATCCTTCCCTAGACTGTGATTCAAGAGAAGGCTCTCACTTTCTGAAGGCATATGTTGTCCCAACATAGCTTCCTTGGGAGTGAAGTCCTCCCATCTTGCTTTCCCAATGCCAAGAAACCATCCTTTGTGTTGTATTATCTTGAACTAGAAGTAGTCCAAACCACCCTATCCTTGCCCTCCTAAATAATTAAGGTTTTTCCCTTAAGAATCAATTGTAGCCATGAGATTTCAGCAATCGTGAGATTAAGCCTATTGAAATCCTTCACTGCTATTTATAAGTCTTGTCAACCTTGTTAATCTCCAAGTAATCCCTAACCCTCATACCCCACATTTGCGAAAAAAGACATTTTGTGTGTTGTAGGTCTACCAAACTATCAATAGTGAGGTAACCCCCCCATGAGTCCTCCCAAAAGAGAGTCAAGCCACCATTGTGAATGTCCTAAGCTAAGAACTTTGTTATTAGTGACTTGCATTCCACCATGAAATTCCAAATTTTTGAGCCTTTGGGAAGGGTTCTCGCTTTCATTCTGAAAGGAAATAGAAAAGAGCAATGGAAAGTACTAATGAATGAGCAATCGTTTGAAGGAAAGAGATTACCAAATAGATTGAAGTAGCCAAACCAAACCCCACCAAAGCAAGAGAGATACAAGAATTTTTTAAGGGGAAAAAACCCCAATATTATGAATGGAGGCAAAATGTCTAAAGAATAATACAAAGAGAAAGAGAGCTTCAGCCTTAGCTTGCTTTTTTGAGTCTTGAAGAATGAGAGGAGAGGCACCTCAATAAATAGAGGTGAGAAGAGGAGTTAGAATGTAACTCCCAACTCAATGAATGCCACCATTCATCTATGTGTGTGCAATGTGTCACCTCTTAAGGAGGTGGCTACAAATATTCCTTAATAAAGGAATTAAAAATAAAATGAGTCATCCTCACACATGTGTGAGGAGACAAAAAAGAAAAAATACTTGTAGGGATTCCTTTAGAATATTCCTACAAGAATAAATAATTACAATTAAAGAATAACCTTTACCAAGTAAAGATTAATCTTCTAACACATTCCCTAGGTATTTATTTTGGAGAATTTGAACTCATTTTGATTTACACTTTATGTAAATCTTCCAAATTAACTTGGCCCCTAATGCCTTGTTTTGCCTCAAGAGATCCCTTAAACCTGTACCCCCAACCTCCTTTTCTTTATATATCATGTCCCATGCAATGAGCGTGAATTTTTTCTTATCTACATTTCCTTTCCATAAAAAATTCCTCATGTTTTGGTTCAAAGTTTGATACATCCCCTTGGGTAATGCTAGAAAAGACAATAAAAATATAGGCAACATGAAATAATAGCTTTCAACATTACTAGCCTATCAACCCATGATAACCACTGCCCCTTCCATGATGAAAAATAACTATTTACTTTATTTTCCAGGGGATCCCATTATTTGCCACTACCCACACCTTTTGCTAAATGAAATCCAAGGTATGTTCATGGAAATTATCCTTTCGTAAACCTCAATATTATAAGGATCTCTAGCTCTTTTTTGGAGCGGTGTGAAAAAATACACTTTCAATTTCACTTCACTTACCTCTTGACCAGATGCCTCTAAATAGAGATCCAAGACTTCCTTCAACTAGTGAGCTTTGCAGCACTTAGCTACTCCAAAAATCATAGTATCATCTATGAATTGTTGATAAGTTACCATTGGCACATTGCTTATAATTTGAACTCCCACCAATTGCCCAATATTTGTAGTTGACTTGAATGCCCTTCCTAGAGCCTCCTCCAAGATAATGAACTAGAAGGGTGAGAGATCTCCCTGTCTAATTCCTTTGGATGCCATGATTGAGAATCTGGGGCTAGTTGTGTAGTTGAAAACCTAATCTATCCAATTTTTGTCAAACCCAAAGTCCAACAACACTTTACACAAGAATCTCCAGTCCACCCAGTCATATTATCTTTTAATATCTATTTTTAGTAACATGCTCTACTTTTTGGTCCTTTGAATAGAGTGAATGGCTTCCTATGTGATAATGACCCCCTTTAGGATTGATTTCCTAGGTATAAACCCTAATTGATCCTCAGAAATTATCGTTGTAGAATTTGTTTGTCTATTTGCAGTTGTATTATAGAGGGAAATGGGTCTGAACTCATCCAGTGATGATGGTTTCTCCTTTTTAGGAATCAAAGCTATGAAAGTATTATTCATCTCTCTTAAAACCATTCTCGAACACCTTGAGTTCTTTATGGCAGCCACCACATTCCAACCCACTGTACTCTAACATTTTTTAAAGAAACGAGCAAGAAATCCATCCAACCACGGTGCTTTATCGAGATGTAGTTGGAATGTTGTTGCCTTGATTTACTCTACCATAGATTTACTCATTAGAATCTTATTCTATCCTTTGTTGACCAGCCAAGGAATAACCCTCAAGATTTGATTCTATGATGTGAGATTTGATCCTTTCACATTGTTTAACATATTTTTAAAGTAAATGACAGCTTCCCTGACAATGCCTTCTAGGGTCTCAATGCTTGACCCATTAGCTCCCCATAAATTGGTAATTCTATTAATTTCTCTTCAGTCCTTAGTGCTATTGTGAAAATATTTAGTGTTCTTATCCCCTTCTGACATCCAATTCTCCCTTGATTTATTTTGCAAGAATACTTATTTTTCTTACACCTCCTCATACTCTTAGAGCAACACCTTTTCCTTCAGAAACTTCTCACTGTTCATTCCCAACAATAATACCACTTCATTTAGTGTTGCCAATTCTTCCTCCAACCTGCATTTGGACTCAATTTTTTTTTGAAGCGAGTCTTGTTCCATTCCTTTAATTGTTTCTTGAGAAGTTTCAATTTAGATACTACACCAAACATCCTGGAGCCCTCTATATTTCAACCCTTCCACCAGATATCAATCAACCCTAGAAGATCTTGATCCTTGAGCCACACATTCTCAAATTTAAAGGAGTGCCTCACAGGTCTCTTTTCTCCCATTATTTCCAATTTAACAGGATAGTGGTCTAACCCTGATTGGGGTAAAATACTACCTTCTTGAGAGTGAATGGAAAAGTTTCCTTGTCACCCTTAGACAAAAATCTATCCAATTTTTCTATAATATGACTAAAACCCATCCTCCTATTTGTCCACATATATTTTACATTTTTCATTTGAATTTCAAACAACTCATTTCCCCTTACAAAATTCTCAAAATCCACTTGGGGCTAGTACTTTCTTTGTGTACCCCCCATCTTGTCCTAATTGTGCAGGACCACATTGAAGTCCCCCCCTAAAATGTAGTGCCCAAGGGAATACCCCATTACAAAAAGCATTAAGCTCTCTCCACAAATCCCTTTTTTGAATGCAACTTGAGGGACCATATATATTAATTAATGTGAAAACTATATTTGAAGATAAAATTATCACCTTGCATGCAATCCAGTTGCTATTTACCATTATTTTTTCTAATTAGACTACGTGAGGTCTCCAGATCATAAGCAATCCCCCAGAAGCCCCTGTTGCATCCACATGCTTAGCAATCCACAAATTTCTGCATTTCTTTTTGAACACTTCTACTTCTTCATTGTGTAATTTCATCTCTTGAATCATGACATCAGCTTTTGATATCTCCATGTGGCACCTTAGAAGGAACTCTTTGTTAGGGGAATTTAAGCCCCTAACATTCCATGATATAATCCTCATTGCTCCCCTAGAAGGGTACTACCCTTCCTTGATCTTAGCATCATGGCGAGTTTATGTTGGCCTTATGCATTTAAGCCCTCTTTTCTATGTTTGACAACTTTCCTTTCCTCCTACTCTCCCCATAGTCGGGGGACTTCCTAGCTTTATTCCTTGCTTTTAACCCCATCTTCCCCTAAGTCATCAAGGTGGCAGGGGGATCAAACTTAATTTCCAGAGAAGCATCCTTTTCCTCCTTCTCCTATACCTCACCTTATTTTGTAGGATTGTAGTCCTTCAAAACATGTCCCTCCCTATTGTTTCCATCATCATCCCCCATTTCTGAGATCACTTCTTCTTCCTCTGCAATAGCTGCATAGCTCAACAATTCATATCTCACACTTATTATTTCCTCCAAGCCCAAAACTTCCTCCTTGGTCCCCTCCTCTTATAGAGTTGGGAACTACTCTAAGTACCCATCTACATTATTTGTTATAGCTAGAGCTTCCTCCTATAGAAACACATGATACCAATTCTCTTGTAGGGTAGTTTGTTATGTTTCTTGACCGTGGCTCATTTCATTCATTAGGTTTGACCCACTATTCACCGCTCCACTACCTGACTCAGCCAGGCATCCACTATTCAACTTTGGAGCCTTCTTCATGACATTATATTTTGAAAAATTGGGGACCTTGCTCACTAAAAGATCCCAATCTATGCCTGGAGCCACTTACCCTCCTTCGTGATGATCTATAATTCTTTTAGGCACTCACTACTCGGGCTAATTTCTACATAAATTCTCACATGTTTCTTCATTTATCCATGTAGTAAGGCTTTATCTAGCCCCAATAAAAGTGCCCAGTTGATTCCCTATTAGACTTAGAGCCTCCTCATCCCAATATTCTAAGTGTAGGTTATGAAAATTTACCTATGCTTTTGTTATATCCATTTCATGCCTATAGGGATTGAAATTTGGCTCTCATTATTTAAAATAAAACCCTACTTTTTCCATTTATAGTAGTGTTTCAAACATGATGCCTTGCTTCAAATATGGTGATGAGCATATAATCAAAAGAAAGTTATAGGCCAAAAATTTGATGCATACCTCTTTGCCCCATTGGTTTCTCCACCAATCCACCATATTTTTGGTAGAGCATCTGCCTCCACCCCCACTTTGTGAAGAAAGAATGCTCCTTCAACATATCTATAAAGTTTCTTAAGGTTTTATTAGGGATGACCATTGCCTTGCCATTTCTTCTAGGCTCATTGATAATAATTTGTTTGCTAGAGACCGCACAGTCTCTCTTCACATTAGGCTTCTCCTACACATGTAATTTCTCTTGCACCTCATGATTCTCATCCTCTAGGTTTAGATCTCTATTTACTCTGCTTGTATTCATTTCAACAACATAGTGGGGGCCATTTTTGACCCATCCACCAACTGCTAGGTGCTTCCCTAAAATCCTTATTGCAAGGACCCCTCACTAATTACTAGATTGAGTCCCCATCATTTCTCTCTCTCTTTTCCTCAACCGCTCATTCTAATCCCCCCAAGCAAGATCCTTGGAGGGGGCTTGGAAAAATTCCATGGCCTCCTCAGGGGATGCTTCCAATCATGCCAATATTGTGATAAAGCATGCACTCTCTACTTATTTGCACTAGGTCGGTGCCAATAACTTCCCCCAAGGTTATCAACCCAAAAGTAATCTCGATTCTTAGGGTGAGGCTCGACTCTAGCAAGAGCCTCCCATCAATTTTAATGTTCAAGGTCCCTTCTGCTCAATGGAATTGCATTCACTCCCATGGCATGTTGGAAACTTGAGAAACCTCAATTTTGTTGTCATGCTAAACCTGCATCTACACCAACCCTTTCCGCCTCTAAGTGCTTCTTCACCATAATGTTGACCCTTTGCTCCAACTTCTCTAATGGTCATGCTTGCTCTGTGGACATTGCCCATGAGCGTGCTCTAGCGATCATTATTTTCAAAAAAATTGATAATGATCAAAAATATGTTGTGCATGTTATTATTTTATTACCATCAAAGAAACGTGTATTTTCTTTAGATAAAAACATCTATAGTGTATAGATCTTTTATGATACAATGTTAGAATATGATGTTAGATAGAAAAAAACTTATTGATTTTATCTTGAGTATAATTTGTTTCATTTGATAGAAGAATGATATTACTCCTTTTATGCACTTTGATTTTTGAAAGTTATTAAGATATCTCTCTCAAAGAATTTTTAATTTGTACATGTCAAAAACTAGTTAGACAACCTAATCAAGAAATAAAAAACTAAAACTAGTAGTGTTTGGTATCAATAGTGCTTCTCGCTCATGTTTATGAGTAATATCATCACACTTGAGCTATTATATCTATAGCCTAACATAGTTGCAATAACGACATTTGTGGCATCATCCCTATAAATCACTAAGGAAAAATAAGGAACATACTATTGATTTAAAATCCAAAGGATGGGAAATACCCTTTGGATTGATAATTAGAAAGATAAAATGAATGAATCAAAGACGCTAGTATCAACATAGAAATCTCGAGTAGGACTTTATGATGTTGATATAAACTTGGGTTGGTCTTATAATAATTTCATTGATGTATAAATAATTTAAATTGATATGATATTCCTAACACAGATCAAGGGTGATGCTACTTATAGGAATATGATTTAGATGGAATTGGGGGAAAATAATGGTCATATTTACCATTTGTTATATAAGGTTCCCTTCATGGGTAGTAGTCGTAGAGGAACTATCTAGGGAATAAAACCCTAGAAGGGGTTGCATACCCACTTAAACTATTCAAATAAACATATAATAGAAGACAAAATTACATATTTTACACCTTGATCCCATTTGGAAGTAGGGCATGTAGGTAGTATGGGAAACAAAGGATGCTCATAGTACTCAAGAATTCGGGAACATGTTTAGGGTAAGATTGATCAACTAAACAAATATGAAGGATTACTAAAATAAAATACATTCAAAATATACTCAAAATAAAATCGTCTAGATTGCTTGTATCCTCAAGGCTTTAGACAAAATTCCATGGTGGGATTCAAGCTTTTAATATTAAATATATACCCTTGAATGATGGCAACCTTGGTACACTTACAGTAGAAAGTGTCATCTTTAGTGAAGAGATGTAGGACCGATTAGTACCAATGAATCTAAGAGTTTGGCCAAAGCACATACCTATCTTATGATAGATGTCTACCTCATTTTTAGGTGGATGCATATTCCAGATATATGGATAGATGGATTCATGTTCCATATGAACAAATAACTAAGCCACATGATTGGTTTTTATTCCAAGTTTGATAAATACCCATCCTATATGGATAGAAGTTTTCAAGTATACTTATGAATGAACATTTAATAATTGAAAGAAAGAAAAAAATATAAGGGTGTTTTGGGTTACTTGAATTAGGTTCTTACAAATGATATTAAGGAATTCACCTAGAATGCATGCAAATAAATATAGGTTTGAACTCACAAACCCAATTAGATAATATAGTGCATAATGTCAGGGATACTTCATAACCCAGATGCAAAGTATCTTGCTAGAGGTATTCTTTTATCCCTAGTTTTAAAAAGTATATAAAAAATATTAGGAGACAAGGATTGGGAATACCAAGGAACTCATCCCTCAAGGGATATGGGAAAAAGGATGACCAAATTTGTAACTTTGAAAGGTAACTTAGTGTAAAGTATTAAAGTTTGTGGGTCTAAGGAAAAATGTGCTAGTAAGAGAAATTTAATTCTCTAATAGAGACAAGGGAACAAGGAGAGGTTGAGGGAAAGGTATATTAGGATGGAAATTTTTGAAACCCCAAAATTTTCCAAGTCCTTAGAAAAATGACCAAAAATCCTCATACTTAATTTTTTGGGGACTTTTGCAACTTCCTAAACATGAGGGGCACATGGGGGATGATCAAGGATAACACATTTGTAAATTTTGACCAAGGGATACCCACTGGAAATTAGTTATCTATAATGGAAAATATAAGGCCAAATACATGTAAGGGGGATAAGTTTCAAGAAAATTTGGACATAGTCAAATTGGGTGCCAATCTTGGCTCTAGTTGGGGACATATGTCTCTTGTAGGCACAATGAGATTCTAGCTATCTATAGGAGTGTAATACAAAAATAGACAATGAGGATAGGACCAAGACAAATATAATTCATCATTACCAACATCCATCATTATTGCACAAAGAAAAACACACTCACAACACAAATTACAATATGTAGGGAGCATGGCCATTACTTACAAGGAGCACTACTAATCCATAGTATTATGATCAATATTCTCACAAGGTTCTTGGCCAAACTCTTGAATTAGAATGCATTGTGTTTGTAACCCTCAAAAAAAATATGGCCACACCACCAATCATATTTGTATCCCTTTGGAACATTTGAGAATCAACCCACTCTAATCCTTTCATAAAAAACATACCTCTAGAATTGCAATTTAGATGTTCCCCACTAATTTTCTTTCCATCTATGGGGAAAAATCACATTATTCAAGTGATATAAAATTTCCATGCATCCTAGATCATTCTTGAGGTAAAAAAAGGGGGATGCATATAACTTCTACCTCATTGATCTTTCATGCATCCAAATGTACACCAAGATCTTCCATGGATGTCATCTTACCACTCCACGGTGTGCTCCTTCATTTTTTATCATATGAAGACCTACTAATCAATGCAATAGGTTATTCATACCCATATTCATTATTTTGAAGCATAATAATAGTAGTGGTATAGTATAACTTGTAGAGGGGAAATTATTGAAACGTTTAGAAAAAATAGAACTTACCAAGGTTGGTGCATCTTGAAGAGCTTAATTGATTTTCACATATGCATTAATAGGTTCTTTAATTTTTTTTTAATTATCCATTAACATCCTCAAAAATAATAAGGTAAATGAGGAAATCAGTAATGGCATGACCTTCTTCATAATGACCTCCCAATGGAAAATAATAACAAGCATCAAAGTATGCAATTTTATTTATGATGTTGCAATTATAATCTTCAATGTGTGGGTCTCTCTCATTTGTTTGTATGTTGACCTCTTTGCATGATAGGTATATTTGATCATGTGGGAATGTTAATTCATATGCATAAGTTATGCAAGGCATGAATTGACTACAAGAAGGGACACATGGTTCTTCCTTCTCATTTCCTACACATTACACCTCTAATGGCCAGGAATAAATTATTTGAACATCATCATAAGATTTTGGCACGTCCTTTTTCATTTCGCACTATTATATTTTATTCTTCTTTCTCTTTATCATCTTTCTTATAGCATTGGTATTCCTCATACCACTCTTTTATCTTTTCTTCTTCTTAGTATTTTTCATGTGATGTCCACTTGATCTAACAATAGTAGTGCTTCATCATGTAAGCAATTGTTTTATCATTGTTTGATATTCATTTTGGAGATACAATATTATTGCAATTGTATGGGATATTCTATGTTCAAATGGCGGCTTGGAATTATGTTTTTTTATTGCATGAGTTCCCATGGATATTCAATGTTGTGAGTGAAAAAACATATTGATTCAAATCAACACTATGTACACATTAAAAATCTAGATTATTTGCATTATAGTCACTATACTCATCATCTCCTTCCATGGATTAATATCTCGATGCATCACCCTAATCATCCTCATCTTCATAGTTCTTAATATAATCTTCCTCATAAGAAATTTATCTCTCCATTTAGTTAGAGGGTATTTACACTTTTAAGTGTGGCAAGTCGAGGATCTTGTAATTCAAGATTTTCAAGCAATTATTATTTTTTAAGGTGACACAAAACCTCTTCATGTTCAAATTACTCTTTGTATGAAATATTGAAAGGAGTAGGATATTGTCCAAAAACATGTGTTTTATATATTAATATCTAATGCCAAAAAATTATATGGTATATAATATGATCTATCCTCATTCATCTTAATAATAAGCATATGCTTTCTTTTTAACCGATAATCTTACAACTCAAACACTACTATTTTTTTGTCTCTCCTTGTTTAGGTGATATAATAGTTCTTCTAATTTGTATTCATAACTCTATGGCATGGTGTTAGACACGAGAACTAGTGAATAATATGTGTAATACAATATATATCCATATCTCTTCTACCAATACTCATATAACCCTTTTTTTTTTTTAAAAAGGGGTAAAAACTTTATTGAAAGTCAAAGAACAACATTACAAATGAATCAAGAGACCAAAGTCCCCAGGAAAATCCTGACCACCAAGCAGGAAAAGACAATCAACACCATCAACCATCACCTTCTCCCTCCCTGTCCTCAGCAAGAATTCTCTCAAATTCAGGATGAAGCGCCAAAGAGACCATTTCCCACTCCTCAATTCTCCATCCCTCAGCATACTCTGACGCCCATTTCGCCAAGCAATCAGCAGCCCTATTCCACTCCCTTGGAATATGAACGAAAGTCACCAACTCCATTAATGAACTAACCCGCAAAATCTGTTGCACCACCCCAGCCAACTGCCAACTGACATCCTCCACTTTCTGCTTAATAAGTAAATTGATCAAAACCTGGGAATCAGATTCACAAACAACCCTTCTCCATCCCAAATCATAAGCTTTCTCAAGAGCACAAAGAATTGCCAACCCTTCCATAAGGTTGACAGTATGAACACCCTCATAGACCGAAAAGAGGAAAACCACCGAACCCAAATAGTCCCTACCAATCCCCCCAATACCAGCCGGCCCCAGATTGCCTCTGGAGGAACCGTCAGTATTGATTTTTAGAACCCCAGTTGGGGGAAGCTGCTAGAATCCAGACCTTTGAACTCTCTGCTTCAAATGCTTACCACGCTTTACACATGCCGAGGCCAAGGATAGCCCCTGAATCCCCAATCTCTCCGCCACTTCAACATCCCTTTTCCCCAAGGGGAATTCCAACTCACACTTAGCCACCACCGTCTCCTGAACCATGCCCAAAGTTCTTTGCCAAATTTGTTGAACCAACTTCTTTTCTCCACGAAATATTCGCCGGTTCCGCTCCAACCAAATCTGCCACAATATGAAGATAGGACCCACAGACCACACCACCTGTAAAAAGGAATCCATAGAGGGAGGCCTACCCAACCTCTGCCAAAACTCAATCAAGGAAGAAGCATGAACACAGGGACTATTCCAAACCCCCCACCAGAAATGCCAAATCTGGAGGGAGAAAGGGCAGCGAAAAAACAAATGAGCCGAGTCCTCCTCGTTAGCTCCACACAAAACACAGACTGAGCACCCTGGAAGCCACGCTTCTGAATATTATCCCAGGTCAAGCACTTATTCCAAGCCAAAATCCACACAAAACAATTACATTTTGGCCAGGAAGACTTGTTCCATATCTTCTTCCACCACTGAATATCATCCCCATCCACCCTATGGGACAATAGCTCTCGATAGCCAGAAGCAACAGTATATTCCCCTTTAGGATTGGGAGACTAGGCAAGCACATCATCATTCTGGAGAGGGCTGCAACGTCTACTGGAAAGGATACTATGTAGCTCAGCACATTCTTCTGGCAACCCAACATCAGGCCATTCATCTGGAGACTTCCATCCAGCCACCTCCAACTGACCACGAGAGGAAAATGACTTAAAGTCACTTACCCGAGTCCAGCCATTCTCACGAAATCTCTGACAGAGATTTAACAAGTGAGGAAACTGAGAAATGATGGGGGGGTATCCATCCCATGAATCAGACCAGAATTGAACCTCAGTCCCCTTGTTACAAATCCAAAATAAACCATCCTTAATAAGAGTAGCCCCTTTCTTAAGCATACTCCAGATCATTGAGCCCTTTCCAAGAAGGGGGTAACGAGGCATTTCCAACTGAGGGATTCCCTGAAAATACTTCTGAGAAAGAACCTTGGCCCAACTCTTATCCTGCTCCTTACACCACCTCCAATATAGTTTCGCAGCCAAAGCCACACCAGTCAAAGCCATCTGCCGCAGACCCAAGCCACCATATTGCTTAGGGCTGCACACCACCTCCCATCTAACCAAACTCCATTTGGAAGACTCCAAGCAACCAGCCCATAAAAATTGTCGTGTCACAGAATCCAAATCCTTAACAAAACCCATAGGGGCAACCTGTAGCATGCATCTGTAAATGGGAAAAGCCTGTACCACCGACTTGATAAGCTGAACATGACCAGCAAAGGATAACCACCGGTGAGTCTAGTGATTAACCTTCGCCCTAAATTTATCTAAAATGCTCTGCCATGACTCCCGAGGCAATCTGCCCACCGAGATAGGGAAACCAAGATAGGTCAAAGGAAGTGTCTCGATCTGAAATCTCAATGTTTGAACTATCCTCCTCTGAATGGGGCGTGGAGTGTTGAAGAAGAAAATAGAAGACTTATCCTCATTGATTTGTTGACCTGAGGCAACCAAGTAAACATCCAACACCCTGTGTAAATTAGAAGCCTCTCACATTGTAGCCATACCCATCAGAGCAGTATCATCCACAAATTGCAGATGAGACTGCGGAGGTAAATTACCTCCCCACTGCCAACCCTGTATGCTACCCATCTCCACGTTCCTTCGAAGCAATCTCCCCAAACCTTCAGCAAGGAGGATAAACAAGTACGGAGAGAGAGGGTCCCCCTGACGAAGGCCCCTAGAAGCACCCAAAAGCTCAGAATGATTCCCATTAATAAGCACAGAGAAAGAGACTGAGGTGACACAACTTATAACCCATTGAATCCACTCCGCCACAAACCCAAAAGCAGCAAGAACCTTCCACAGGAAGGACCATCGAACTCTGTCGTAAGCCTTCGCCATATCCAATTTGATAAACATTGCCTTTTCCTTGGAGCTGGCCATAGAATGGATGACTTCAGTTGCAATAACAATCCCATCCAGAATTTGTCTGCCAGCAACAAAACCACTCTGATATTCGGAAATCAACTCCTCAAGACCCTTTTTCAACCTGTCAGCAATTATCTTAGAGATGATTTTATAGATGACATTACAAAGAGAAATGGGTCGAAATTGGCTTAACCTATCTGCCCCCTCACACTTGGGAATAAGAGCAAGGAAAGTAGAATTTAAATCCCTTAGCATCTGCTTGTTCCTTTGAGATTCTTGCACAACCTCCAGGAGATCCAAATTGATAATATCCCAAAATTCTTGGAAAAACTCGATCGGGAAGCCATCAGGACCTAGCGCTTTCCCCTTCTGCATCTGGAACACAGTTCCTTCAAGTTCTTCCAGAGTGATATCATTCATAAGCTGTTGATTCAGCTCCCTAGACACAAGATGAGGAATACAAGAAAGAACCTGAGCCTCCTCAGGAGACCCCCCTTGCGAGTCCTCCCTAAAGAGGGAAGCAAAGTATTGTCTTACCTCATTAGAAATTTCAGGGAAGGAAGATAGATATTCTCCCCCATCGTTCACAAGACCAGAGATAGAATTCCCATGCCTCCGAGCTTTCACCGAATTGAAGAAAAAAGACGTATTTTTATCCCCTTCCTGCAGCCAAACTATTCGAGCCTTCTGTTTCCAATATATCTCTTCCCTCAGCTCCCATTCCTCCAAGGTTCTCACAGCTTGTGCTTCAGCCTGAAGGAGCTCAAGCGTCACTCCAACCTCCCTTAACCTCCTTGTGATACTATCCAATTCTTCCTGAGCCACTACCTTTTCCTGGAAGACATTCCCAAAACACTGAGAATTCCAACGCTTAAGCTGATATTTAACATGTTGAAGACGCTTGGAAAAAATATACATTGTCGTCCCATAAGTAGGTCTTCCACTCCTCCACCATTCTGCCACATAATCCTTCAGAGAAGGGTCACGCAACCACATGAGCTGGAACCTAAAAGAAGGCGTACGCGGAGCACAAGTCGAATCAATGACAAGCTTGATAGGCCAGTGATCTGAACCTTTCCAATCCAAGATCTCAGAGCGGGAAGACCACATCCCCCCAAACCAGTAGCAGGACACCAGAAAGCGATCCAGCCTTTCTGCGATGAAATAATCCCCAACTCGACGGTTGTTCCAAGTAAATTGTCCATTACTAGGCTTGATATCAACAAGATTTAAAGAGTTGATGCTATCCCTCATATAACCCTTTTCAATATTACAATAAAATTTAAATTTTTTAATATTATTTAATTATTCTACTATCATTTGAATCTTCATAAGTATATAAGTATTGATCCCTTGAATCAATACATAAACAATTTCTATATGATTTGCTTACTTTTGAATTTTGATAGGTAGGTTTGAATCACTTACCATTATTTTGAGCTTCCCATGATGGATTTTATATTTGTGTTTAAGTTGAGGCTTCATATTATCCTTGTTGGTTCCCAAGATACCTTCTTGTATCCATCTTCAAGTCTCTTTATTTTATTGGTGGTTCTAGGTTTGGCTAAAATAGAATCACCACTCTTCACTTGGAAGAGACAAGTTTTTACCTAGCAAACGTATTTCCTTTTTATTTATATTCACCATTTTTTTTTCGTGTAAGTTGACGCAATATTAATTTAGTTGAATTCAAATGCATAGATGCAATACTTTTGAGTTGTTAATATCTTCAAGGATATTCCATATTCAAATGCTCCCCAACAATGATGCCATTTTTTTGGTGCTCAAAGTTGTAGGTTCCCAAATCCCTAAATGCAAGTCATTTTATTAGCACTAGGGGTGTTGAACTTAGAGAAGCCAACTTCTAACTTATGTTCAAGTAGGGAAACATTGGACCAATTTATTAAGAGTGGGTAATCTATTCTTCACTTTGGGATTAGCTAGACCTAAGGGGGGATTACTTAGAGGCATCTTTAATAGGATTCATCACAACTAAGATGTGTAAATAGATAAAAATTTAATACTATCCAATGTACACTTAGTCAGACCAAAAGTTTTCACTAAACCAAAGACTAACCTACTACATATAAGACCTCTTATTAAGATGATAAGCACAACATTGCATAAAGGATTTGGGTATCCATAACACGATTCTTCAAAATTATAACACTTATGTATTGTTGAAGATACTTCCCTAGTTATAACACTGAATCATAAAAGTGCATACAAATTACCTCCTACTTCTAGTCTATTGGTGAATGATGTTTTCAATTTGAGTGCATGGAAGATCATTAATTCTAGGACCTATTCCTATTTATTGGGTTAAAAAGGCACAACACACTATGAGAGTTAAAATAAATAAATCAAAAGCACTGTGAGCTATACAAATACATACACCACAAATAACGATATCAAGTAAGTGGACATTCTTAGTTATCTATCCTAAAATAAAAAATCATATGCAGTGAATACATTACCATTATAAATCTTTTCATGCATTAAACTTATATCTTAATAATCAAATATTCATCACATTCCTACCAACAAAGTGGCAAGAGAAAACCCCAAACTAGAATTTCCCAGAAGATACACAAATGGAATTATGGAGACATTCAATTGCAAGAATAATTTATAATATTAACCTCCTTAAGATTTATAAAATATGCTACTCTAATGGCTACAATTTATAGGATTTGAAACCCAAAACTCTCCTCAAAATTTGTAGTTGCATGGAGATAAAAATGTTTGAACCTCTTGGAAGGGAGGGATGATAAACCTTTTTAAAAAATTGACATATATAACACTTTGTTGTTTTCCATGTCACTTTGGGAATTGAGGAAGAAAGTTACAAAACATGAATGTGGCATGTAAGTTGCATGTAAATAAAGCACAAATCCTATGAAATGCACTAGAATAGGCATGAGGACCATTAGGAGCTAAAACTCAACCATTACAATAATGACACCATGATCGTCTTCATCCTCCATTGTGTGAATTCATGCCCTTGAGATGAAAAAATATTTTGAGCAAGAAAATTCTCTTAGAGTAGTTGTGACATTCAAATATGGTTATTACTTGTAACATAGGTCATGTAAATGTGGGAGTGAAAAATGCAAAATATGAGAGTTGCAAAGTTTTAGGGTTTGTGGGTTGGGGATACAACATAATCCATACCACTTATAGGATATTGGGAATCAAGAGTACATCATACCTCAAACCCAAATCAAGAAAATAAAGGTATCTTCATATCATCAAATTTGAAAGGATACATGAAGGAAAATATTAGGGTTTGGGGTTCAAAGATACCAAGGGGTTCATCCCAAAAGGCATGAAAATAAGGATAGGTTTGAACTCACAAACCCAATAAGAAAAAATTGTGTGAAATTTTGAGGATTGCAAGTTGAGGATACTTCATAACCCATGCCCAAAAGTATCTTGTTAGAGGCATGCCTACATCTTTGACTCAAAAGAAGTATATATAAGGAAATATAGGGATTTAGGGATTTTGAATACCAAGTAACTCATTCCTCAATTCTTGTAGGTAAAAAGATGATCTAAAATATGACTCTAAAAGGTAACTTAGTTAAATTATTAGAGTGTAATGATCTAAGGTGAATAATGTTGTTAAGAGAATTTTTGAATCTCTAACAAGGAAAAGTGAAACAATGAAGATAACAAAAAATGTATGCTAGGATAGGAAACTTTAAAACCCTAAACCTTAGAAAAATGACCAACAACTCCCTAAAGTTAGATTTTTGGTACCTTTTCAACTTCCAACACATGAGGGTACATGGGAGATGATGAAAGAAAACATGCAAATTTTGACCAAGGGATACCCATTAGATATTATCTAAAATTGGTTATCTATGATTGGAAAAATGAGGCCAAATACATAAGGTGACTAGGATTCAAGAAAATTTAGACACAATCAAATTGGGTGCCAACACAGCTCTTCGTATTCTCTCTAAGGTTTTTTTATATTTTGTAACATATTTGGATCTTGTAACATTAATCACCTCACTCTCTCCAACTCCTTGAGCAAGATTTGCAAGTATATTTTATTGTTGGTTTTCATGTTGGTACTTTAGAATTCCTTTTACCCTATTATCTCTCATCCAAACTAGGATATTGATAGCTGCATAAAGTAGGATTATTAATATTCATAGATTTATCATACTATTAGTATTACATTTTATAAGCACCTAGGATTAAGAGCAAAAATATTTTATCTCCATTCCATTATTTCCATTTAGCTTCTTGTGGAGATTAAAATACCAAATTAGGACATTACCATTTTCGTAAGCTCTCAAACGATCTCCCCATTTCTCTCTATTATAGGCAGAAGTAATGAAGGTTCCATTCATCCAGAGGTTTCCTATTTCCAACCTTTCTTTTTTCATTTTATCTTTGATTTGAATAAATCTCATAAAAGTTATATTACTATTACCTTAAATTTTACTATTGTTACCAATGTTTTGTGTTTCTTATTTCTAGTTGCTTGTGTGCAGATATTCTAGATTTCATATATATACTACCCTTTCTTATTACTTTTGGATGATAATGTGACTTGACGATGACATTTCTAGTGCACTAGTGTCTAAAATTGGTCTTTTTTCTAGATTCATTCTCTAAAGTCTCTACAAATCCAAGTTTACATTTATGTTCTTAATTTGTGTATATTACTTAGATCTATTTCTAATATTTTATTATTTTCATTCCCTAGCTTATCACTTTTGTCTAAAAGATAAACATTTTAATTTAAAGGAAAAAGTGCAAGTTAGATAAGAAAATTGTTGGTTATTTATCATAAAAAATATATATTTTTGAATCTTATTCTTATCTAGTGAGGTGACTAGGTAAAATCTTAAACTAATTAGAATTTGTTTGTACATATTTACATTTTGGTGAACCTAATGTATTTTAATTTCAACAAAAAAATCTTCTATTTTTATATGTCCATTTTTTATTTGTCTATGTTTAAAAGTATCTCTTCATTTTATGAGTTTTACCATAGTCTATATATTCTTCTCTCTAACACATTATAGATAACAACTATAATGTATTAGAGAGAAGAATAAGTCCATTTTTTATTTGTCTATGTTTATAAGTCTCTCTTCATTTTATGAGTTTTACCATAGTCTATATATTCTTCTTTCTAACACATTATAGATAACAACTACATCCATATATTACTTATTTTCTCCCATCAATCTATTCAGTGACTTGTATGGGTGGCATCCTTCAACTCTTCCCCATTTACTCCTAAATCCAAAAGATGATCTTCATGGTAAGAAGGGGTTTGATCATGAGAAATACCTCAATACAATAAAGAATGAGAAAGTCTATATAATTGATGAACACTTGAGTAACTTTCAATAAAATCTTGCTATTGATGATAATACTCAAATCATACTACTATATTTGTTCTTTGTACCATGTTAAACATGCTTTTAAGACACCTTAATGAACATAATTTATTATAGTCTATGGGGCATATCATGCACCAACATGTCCCATTACTCGAGCCTTCATTAACTATCTAGATAGATAACAAGCATTCTAAATTTTCATATATACATATTCTCATGTCTCTACCTACACCAAACACTAACATACCTAACCCTACATATGTTACCGCATATTTGGTCTAGGCTACTCATATAGGTGCTTCTTCATTCCATTCCACTTGTATCCCAATTTATAGCCATGGGTTGATTCCTCCTTCTTAGCTCCTTCTCTTAACTTATGTAATTAGACCATCTTACTAATCTTAGTGCTTATCTTCTCAACAAAATATGTGAAATAAAATAAAATTTTGTGGTCTAATTAGGAACTAAGTCAAAGCTTTTGCTAATTTCAAGAACCTTATGCACCATCGACCAATTCCAATAACCCTAGGAAGTGCTATCTAGTTCCTATTCCCACCAAAAACCCCAACAATTATTGTTCTTATCAAAATATTTGATGGTTTTAATTCTCCTTAAAAGCTTCGACATGTGTGGGTTGGAGGTCTAATTAGTTCTAGGAATCTTGATGGTTCTTTTTCCCACTAGTGGCTCTGATGCTGTTCAAATACTTAGATTTTTTATGGAGTTCCTAATGGCCTAGGAACCTCTGACAAGGTGAGAATCTCATGGTTCCTAATGGGGTAGGAACCCTTGAAAAAATTAAAGGAAGGAAAAGAAATGCTCTCTAAATATTGAAGTGGAATGGCTCCCATTTTGGGGGGAACCTCCGATAAAAGAACATTTTGTATTCCCATATGGATAGGAACCTTCAACTAAGGTAACAACTCCTAGTTCCCATTGAGGTGGAAATCCCCGACATAAGAAATAAAATTTTCTAATATTGCCTAAAACTTTGATAGAGACTCCTTTACAATAAATCAAGACTTATGATAGTTCTTGGAACATCAACAAATTTTGATAATTTCCTATTATTGCTTGAACCTCGACAAAAGAAAAAAAAGGTAAGTTGGATAATCATTTTAGAAGTTCCCATAAGAGAAGAAACCTCTGACAAGGTGTTGGTTCTTGGTTCTCATCAATGGGGGAACCCTGACAAGGAAAAAATACAAAGACAAACATAGAATTGATTGTTAACATGTAGAAAATGGGGATTAATTACTTATGGCCATTCCTTTCCAACAATTGAACTTCTTCCTTTAAGATGGTTGAACTTCCTTATGTGGGATTTACATAAGGGGGAAAGGAAATTTTGATGGGGGGTTGTTTCTTTTCATTATTTTTGGGGGAGAGGAATTCGGTAATAAGGCAATCCATATTTCATTGAATTGGGCCAAATAATTTGGGAAATTGGGGCATATTATTGGGAAATGTTTTGATGAAGAACTATTTCAAAAGGCTATTATTTTTTAGTTGTATTCTTAAGTAATTTAATGTGGGATACGAATAAAGGTTTTTGAATTTTACTATTTTGTGTAAATAATTTCATATTGCGGCTACGTGATTAGGTTACCTAGTAAGACCCCCTCATCATGACTACATTATGATGATTTCATGAAATCCATTGGAAATTATTTTTTAATAAGTTTTCTAGGTCAACCAAGCTCTAACACATCAAATCCATAGGCATCATAAATGAAAAGATGATTTTCTTATTTGTTGCATGTTTCTTCATGCTCCCTGTAGTGTTTATAACTCTTTTCCTAGCAGTTTTCATGTGATTTCAAATGAAAATCATGACGTGTGGATGACTATAAGTAGGGGATGGTGAATTTGCACACATCATCCAAGTTTTTATCATCCAAAGGATTTATTGAGGGATTTGGGTACTATGACGATGGATCTACATATATTAGCAAGCTCGAGATTCAAAGGGTTGGCCATGAACAACTAGTTTAGGCTCCAATTTTATCTACAAATCTTTATAGGGTTTGAAATGTTGAATATTATAATAGTAAATGAATGGGTATGTTTTGTAACAACATAATAAGGGTTTTGTATTATGCATTTTTTTTAATGGATGTCCCCATGGTTGTTTGCAATAATTCAAGGGAATACCTTAGTCATAGTTAGATATTTTACTTTGCCACATTTGTTGGAAAAAATGTACTAAGGGTTTGGTGCATGTGTGACAACACCTAATGCATTACAAATGTTTTGTAACAACCATTGTTTTAATGCATATGAATTTTTGCATTTATAGTCATCATTGATTAAGTGTGTTCATTATTGAAAATGTAATCTTTGGATTTCATGTGTACACCTAGTTCTATTGATGCCATGTCCATTTTTTCCCTTTCCACTCTGGTGTTATGACTTTGTTGCCCAATAAATCAGGCATAGGTCCTTATTGGTTTAAGATCAAACATGTTAATTTTAAGTAATGTTTCTATTTTGGTTAGCTATAATTTTAGATTAGGTTTTGTATGATGTTTATGGTTCATTATTACAAATAAGGGAAACATTCTAAGAAAATTGAAATTGTATATCATTGGAGAACTTGAATATGCATTCTTGCACCTTGTCTTATGTAAGTGATGACAAATAAAACTATCTTAAGTGATTAGGACTATTGATATTCATAGATACATGTACAACCTCTAGTATATTATCAATTGTATATAAGTGCTTTGTATTAAATTACATTTGACCTAGTGATAGAATGGGGACATATGTATAGTTGGGTATGACTACATTATTTATTCTACTCATTCTTACATTTTAATTGTAAAATATCTCTTAAGGAGACCTTTGGGAGCACCCTCCTAGGTTTGAGTTGAGCTTGAAGTGAAGGAGAGACTATCCACACTCAAAGTAGGCCATTTCCCATCTTCAATCTATTGGTGAACATTTATTTTACCCTCTTGAAGACAACCCTAGCCCGAAAGGTGTAACACACATCTTTTAGGTTTTGGGAGTGATGTTTTAGGACCTAACAAGATGCAAATGTACAAAAAATGTGGGATAATAAGAAATGGAATCACATGTGTGTGCAAAATATCCACCAAACTAGGAAAGTACAAACACCCTAAGTAAATTTAACTAGTTAGGTGTGAAAAAATCCCAAAAGGGAAACCAATTAAGGAATATAATTGTTCATATCTACATTTTTACATATTGCTTGAAACTAAGTTGTTAGTTTATTCTTTGGACTTTTGAATTCACTTTTTTGCATAAGTTTTCTTTTGTCATGTAAGCTACTACACACAACACCTTTGGCATTATTATAATATAATAGGATAGATTCAATTTTTCAAAAATCTTTGCTATTTTTTAAGATAATAGTAGTGGGCATCTATAGAATCTCCAACCCATGAAACTAGCTATGATAACCAAACTACACAATATAACAAGAGACATGCATGAACAACCCATGTGGAGGTGCAACAATCCCACACCAACATAAAACTTCAATAGAGAGCCAACCAAGAGTAAAACATGACTATACAAAAACCCATTAGACAACAACCAAACTAAGCAAGTCTCAAGACACCCCAACACTCTACACTAACTTCATTTTTTTGTTCTCATCATCCTTGTCAAATGAATGAGCATTCTAACCCTTAACTACCATAACATAGACTTAGGTTTAATATCACTATTCCTTGAAAGTTTCCCTAAACTGTTACATTTAATTTTGTAAATAACTTTGAAGAAATTTTGGTGGCCCTTGTAACTTACCACCAAAAATCCAAGGCAAGGCATAAGCACTTGTTACCTCCAATGTGCCCTTGTTGTGAGAGACCTACAAAAGCTTAACAATAGAGTGCAAACCCTAATAAAACATTTTTAAAGTTTCAATGCCACTATTAATCTCATGTAGCTTTGTCTTGATTGTAGTTA
Organism: Sequoia sempervirens; assembly: GCA_007258455.2. Classification (NCBI taxonomy): domain Eukaryota; kingdom Viridiplantae; phylum Streptophyta; class Pinopsida; order Cupressales; family Cupressaceae; genus Sequoia; species Sequoia sempervirens. The sequence goes on from VDFB02076325.1 coordinate 28,187, forward strand.
ATTCATCCCATCCAAATTAACACCCATTGAGACCTTCAAAACTTCCTTACATCTACTTCCTCAACAATATCTTCTAAATCCTCCTTTGATAATGTCACATTCTTAGGAAAGAGGAGTAGAGGCTCCAAACATTCTTGTCTTCTTAAAATAAACTACTTGTTTGAGCTTATCATAGAAGTTCACTAGAATAGTTGCATAGAAGCACACAAACTATTACTTGCAAAACCCTCTTTGCCCAAAATTCTCTTAACCAAATAAAAAAGTATGAAATTTGGATAGTGGAAGATCTTTCACAATTGGTCCATTTGGAAACTCAACCTTGTTAGAAGGGGTCTCTACTTCCTTTGACCAACTTGCAATGAGCCATAAAAGCTAAATAAACCATGACACTTGTAACAAATAAAAAACACTCCATACTCTAAACCCCACCAAACAACCAAAACCAAAACAAAAATAGCCAAAGAAATCCATCTAACCATTTATAGTGACAACACCAAGGATACACCATTAATAACAAAGAATCACACCTTGTTAAATTTACCACCTATTAAATTAATATCAATGCAATCAAGCTAGGTTCAAACAAGAAAAATAATGCTAATACTCACATTAAGGAAAGAAAATGACGAGGAGTACAAAAGGTTCAAAAAATCACGATCATGATGACTTCTCTTGTTTCATGGTTTCTTCCAAGCCGTCCCACTTCACAACCTCAAAGCTAACAAGGGACATAAAAGGAATTTAGGAGTACAAAAGATTTCAAAAATTCATGATCATGGTGGCTTCTCTTCTTTAATGACTTACTCCAAACCCTCCCACTCCATTGCCTTAGAGCTAACAAGGGTCATAGAAGGAATTAAGTTGACTCCTTTCTTAATTCACCTATCTACGATTGATCTATATTCATAGAAGTAGTGGACAAAGGAAATGGACTCAAAATCCTTATAAAGGATAATCACTTCTAATAATCTACGAAATTTTCAATTCAAACAACACACTTCTTGCAAACCTCTAACAATCTTTGTCAAATCTCCTTCAACCAATGACTTCTTATAACTTTTTGCCTTTAACAAGGCAAGCCCTGCAATTATCACCTCTAATTATATATCGTTATTGGTTATCTATCCAAAAATGAATCTCCCTTGAAAACTGCTTGAAGAGTGTTGGATAACTATACCTGCCATAAAGCAAGAGTTACCATTAAAACTCCCATCAAAATTCAAGCTCCAAAATTTATGGGGAAAGAACCCTCCAATTTTCTTTACTTCATTACACTGAGAGGTGTTATATAGAGAAAGCATTCAAGGAATATTCTCAGGTAGGTGGAAGTATTAAATTTATTGAATAGATTGTTTACTACACATTTTTTATATTAAAATGGTTGTAATTCTTTTCCCACTAAAAATTAGGTGAATGAAGCAAATTAACAAATGCTAAATTTAGTTTTTTTTTAAGATTAAAATTAAATTACTTATAATTTACTTGAATTTAAATTTATAAGATTTAAAATATAAATTATTAAATTTCTAAGATTTAAAATATAAATTATTTTTAACATTTTGTATTAGTATATATTAGTAAATAGTGTATTTTTATGTAGGATGTAGTTCTTTTTCCTTTGTCTTATAGTTTTAGTAATGTTACTTTTTAAAAATAATTTAAATGATCATCTAATATTTGAAGTCAAACATTTACTTATTATTAATTTTCATGTGTTATTTGCATTGGATTAAATATTTAAAAAATATTTTTTCAAATAGAAATCTAAATTTATAAGATTAGAAATATAAATAGAAATATAAATTTATACGATTTAAAATATAAATAGAAATATAAATTTATAAGATATATTAAAATGATTGTAATTTTTTTAACACTAAAAATTAGGTGAATGAAGCAAATTAACAAATGCTAAATTTAGTTTTTTTTAAGATTAAAATTAAATTACTTATAATTTACTTGAATTTAAATTTATAAGATTTAAAATATAGATTATTAAATTTATAAGATTTAAAATATAAATTATTTTTAACATTTTGTATTAGTATATATTACTAAATAGTGTATTTTTATGTAGGATGTAGTTCTTTTTCCTTTGTTTTATAGTTTTAGTAATGTTGCTTTTTAAAAATAATTTAAATGATCATCTAATATTTAAGTCAAACATTTACTTATTATTAATTTTCATGTGTTATTTGCATTGGATTAAATATTTAAAAAATATTTTTTCAAATAGAAATATAAATTTATAAGATTAAAAATATAAATAGAAATATAAATTTATAAGATTTTAAATATAAATATAAATATAAATTTATAAGATTAGAAATATAAATAGAAATATAAATTTATAAAGATTAGAAATATAAATTTATAAGATTTAAAATATAAATTATTTCCACAATTTTTTTAGGCTTGTGTTTCGAAGATGGTAGTGCATGAGGAGTATCTGTGCGAGGATTGCCAGAAATGTGCAAAAATTATGAAAAAAATGAATTAAAATAGTTAAATTATTATTTTAGGAGTTTAAAAAATTAAATGTAAAAGAGTAAGAGTGTTTAGTTTTTAAGGATTAATTTTGAATCTGAATAAGTTTGATATAATGTAGAGTTTTTTTTGGTGTGGTAAATTGAAAATATATATTATTTATAAATAACATGTGTTTTGTAAGATTTGATCTTGTTTATTATGGGAATGTTTTGACAGGTCTATAAATTGTGTATAATTGTGATGGTTGCACTTTGAGCTAGATTCTCCTAGATTGACCCCTTGCTTAGAGTAGCTTTATAGTTGTAAAAATTTCCAAAGACTATTTATAATCTTCTATGTCATAGAATGAATTGATGCAAACACAAGTTTATATTTGTGCTCCAAAGAAAAGATTCTTAGAATGATGTTCCTTGCAATGCATATGATATCCAATTGTTTCCTTTTCAAGATGGTGTAAAACTAGCAGTCACACCTTGGTGTGCAATGGGTACGTCGAAGAGTTGTGGAAGGTCAATTAGGAAAAAATTGGGTCCATTTTTTTGCAAACATTTTGCAAAGGTCAATTGGTAGGCCATTTAGAAAATGATGTTTTTTGTGCAACATAAGTTTCAATGGAGAAGTGATAGCTTCAAATCAACTATGCATCTTTTATAGGGATCCAAACATGATCGAAACAAAACCTCTAAATGAGCTCCATTACCAACAAGCTCATGTTATGTTGCAATAGAGAGAGAGGGAGGGATACAGATAGAAAGAGGGAGAGATAGAGGGGGGAAGAGTGTGAGAGAGGGGGGGTAAGGAGATAGAGGAAAAAAATGAGTGAGAATTAAAGAACAAAGAGAGAGGACTTGAGAAAGAGAGGGATATACAAAGAGGGGAGAGGTAGAGAGAGATAATTTGTCAAATATTATAGTCACAACTTCCATAGTAGACATGCATACAAAAAGTGGAAGCATTAACAAGGCACATGAACTATTTAACATAATAGCTGAAGTTTTGAAGAAGATGTCATCTCATGGACTACAATGATTGCAGGATATGTACAACCTTCCCACATCTACATAGATTTTTAAGAGCAGATGGTAAGTCATAATTTTTTTAGGATCCAAGTAAAAAAGTAGCATCATTGTAAATACTCTAAAACCTATATCCATATGTGATTTGTAAGGGCCAAGAAAACACATCCACACAACCATCACATGTTTAATTGGCATCTTAATCATAAAGTTTAGGGTGTTCTTGATGTACTCAACATAGGCAAGAACCTCAACCATACACACAATGATCAATTTTAAGTGTAATGCAATAAGGGTTACTCGTCTTATTGAAATATATAAACACTCATCCACTAAACGTGAATGGCTACATACACAAAGAACACAAGCAAAGCTTATATTGTTATGATATGTTTGAGAGTGCTTCATTATTTCAAATATTATTGGAACATCCTTACAAAATCCATTTTGTGCATATCCTGCAAATGACACCACATTTCTTTGATGTACTTTTTTAAATAATTCACAAGCCTCGTCTATGCTTTACATTTTCCATACATGTCTATCAAAGCATTTCCAACTATATTATTTGACAAAATTCCCTCTTCCATCAAATCTATACCGTGTTCCAAAAATCCCATTTTGGGATAGGCAGGGAGAATGTTGGCTTTACAACTACCAATTTGATTTTCTTGAAAGTTTCTTAATCTTTGTCAACAAATCCATTTTGTTTGTGTCCTACAATCATAGCATTCAATGTGACCAAATTTATTTTGAGGCACATTGTCAAATAGTTCGCGTGCCTTGTCTATGCTTGCACATTTTGCACACATGTTTACTGCTCTGGTTGTAACTACATTTGTCCAAATTCCTCTATCCTTTAGATGCTTTGGTGGATGTCCATATCTTGTTCCAAAGCTCCCATTCAACACAAGCTGCAAGGATGATGGAAAAGGTTGTAGAGTGTGGCTTTAAGCCCATTAGCTGCATATGCTTGAAAGTTTCTAAAGCCTTTTCAACAAATCCATTTTGTGAATATCCTGCAATCAGGGCATTCCACAAGAACTCATTTCTTTAAGGCATTAACTCAAACAGTTTGCGTGCCTTTTCTGTCCATCAACATTTTGCATACATGTCTACTAGGGAAGTTGCGAATACATCATCTTACAAAACCCCTCTATCTTTTATCTTGTGAATGGTGTGCATAGCCTATTCCAAAGCTCCCATTTCAACACAGGTAGGGAGGATGTTGGCAATGGTTGAGGACTCTAGCTTTACACCTGCCAATTGCATTTGTTTGAAAGATTCTAAAACCTTTTCAACATACCCATTTTGCGCATTTTCTATTTTTTTGCATACAGTGAAACAATGCGACAAGCTTTGGAAACCCATGTCTTCTTATCCTGCAGTAACTAACTTCTACAGTGCGGGAATTTAAGTTGTGCGTGGGTGGGTGAGCGACACCATTAAGTAGCCAAAAAATAGTGCAAAAACTAATAAGATCGATGGTGCACTTGTTTTCAATCATTGGTCAGGTGCTGTGGAAAGAGGTCAACCATTGATTTCAAATTTTAGGTTGATCTCTCTCAAATTGGATACGCCTTCGATGTAAAATATATAGGAATATGTGTGGACACGAGTGTAATAGAAAGCTAATTATAGTAAATATATGATAATGAGAATGTATGGATAAAGCAAAGTTAAATGGATAGAAATGAGTGAGTGGAGGATTGGATGGTGGAAGAAGGGATTGAAAAATGTGCCCACCTTACATGGGAGTGCTTTTGTCAATATGTATGTTTATTAAAATTGTTCTAAAATTAAATTGGAATTAACATGGGTATTCAAATTTCATTATTAAAATAGATAAAAATAATTATAATTTTTTTTTTTTTAATAAATGTATAAAAAATAAAAATATATGGATACTTGATTATTGCTTTTTAAACAAGGTTGTGTAGAAGGATTTTTTAAAATGTTATTTAGTGATTTTTTTTCATTATTAAGTGAAAAAGTCCCTGGGTTGAATGCCTATGGGATAGGTTCATGTTGGGACCTATTTTTGGAGATTTGGATAAGCTTTGTCCCTCATAAAGTTCATATGAAGAAATTTTACAAGATTTAACTTGGCTATGAAGCAACTTGACTTTAAGTCATCAAATCTCTTTTACCTAGGTTCATACATCCATCTTGGTATATTTTATCTATAAAACTCTTGAAGTTTGTGGGAGTTACATTCAAAGTTAGGGCTAGAGTTCAATTAGAGTTCCCTGGTTATGGGACAATTAGGGTTAAGGTTCAATCAAGATTCAATTAGGCTTAAGATTTAATTAGGGTAAGGGTTAAGGTTAGGGTTGGCTGGGGTAGGGTTAAATTAGGCTAAGGGTTAGTATTAGTGTTAGGGTTAGGGTTCAAGTAGAGTTTTGATTCAATTAGAGTTATGATTCAATTATAGTTATGACTAAATCAAGATTATGATTTAATAAAAAATCAATATTCCACTCTTTCACTCTGAGTTTTATGAATTTTAACTTTCTGTTGAATATGCACATCTTAGTGCGATGATCAACTATTTGGGTGAGCCAGGAGCCAGTGACAACCATTTTGAAGTTTGGGTTTTCCATCTACACTTTTTCAAACTTGTAAGACACTCTTCTAGGGAATTTGTCCTTGTCTATGAGCTAGTAATCCAAACCAACTTCAAATAGGGTTCCGATTAGGGTTCAAATAGTTTTATGGTTAGAGTTAAGCTTCAATTTGGGTTAAGGTTCAATCGATTAAAAATAGACGTCTTGAGAAGGATGTCTCTTGGCGTACTTTACATATATTTTGAAAATATAGGTATGCTAGTTTTAAATTCTTGTCTAATCATGGATGGTTATTTTTTATAGCATTACCTCCAAAGACATAACTATAGTGACAAAATGAATGAAGTGTAATGACTTGAACATGTTAACAAAAAAATATTAAAGAATTGACACACATCCAAAAAAAATTTAAAACTATATAATTTCAAGTAAATAAAATAAAATAACTCTTAGTAAATACAAATAAAATACAATTTAACTCTTAAGAAAATTAAATAATTATAAAATAACTCTAAGTAAATAAAAATAAAAGAAAATAAATCTTAACTAAATACAATAATTTTAAAATAACTCTCAAATATATTAAATAACAAGTAAATATATATAAAGTAGTTAACATGAAGAGCTGTTATGGAAGTAGTTAAAATGAAGAGCTATACAATCCATAACATAGCATTGATTGTTGTATTGGGGGAATGTTGTTTAGTGCCCCCTTTAGCTGTTCTTGGTTTGGCTTGCTGTAGAGTTTTCTTCTGCAATGTGCTGGTTCTGTTTCATGTGGTTGAAGATGGTGATAGTGTGGAGGTGGGCCCTTGCCCTGTTATGCTTTGGGGTGGTTGGTGCTGTGTGACGACTGCCTGGTTGGTGGTTGTGGTTGGTGCGTCAGCTATTGATGGAGCGACTGGCTATATGGAGGTTTGGCTCGGTTATGTTTTGGGCTGGAAGGCTTTTTCTGTTCTTCCTGCTTGTTCTTCCACCTGGCTGCCATGGGAGGAGTTGTGGCCTTGCTCTACCAACGTTCCTATTGGCTTCCTATCTCCACAATCGCAACATTCTATTGAGGTGAATACTGCTCCTATTGAGGTGGAGCTGGTGATTGTTGGTTTGATGGGAAGCAGATTCCTATTGAGGTGGATGGTGCTTCTTGGTTGTGTGGTTCTGTTGGTAGGCTTGGTCCCCACCTCTTCCTCTCTTATTGAGGGGAGCCCCAGCCTATTGAGGTGGCCTTGGGGGTGGTGTTTGGGTGGTTGTTGCCTCTGGAGCTCTGCTATTTTGCTGCAGATGGTTTGTGGCCTTCCGTGTGGAAGGTTTGTTACTATCCTGCAGTTGCAGGGTGGTGGTCTTAGGTGTTCGGTTGCTCCTGGTTTCGTACCAAGAATGGGTTGTAAGTTTGTTAATGGTTTGGACTATTTTGGGTCCTTGGTTTCCTTTCACTCCTGATTATTTGTGATCAGGTGTTTGTTTCTCTGCTGTCACTGCGGTGATTTTTGGTTCTTGATGGCCCGTAGGGCCTTGTTCTGAAGGGTCTTCACCCTTGTTTTGTTGTTCTTCTCGTTGTCTTGGTTTTTGGCCTGCAGGGCTTTGTACTAAAGGGATGGCACCCTTGTTTTGCCGCTTTTAATTTCAAAAACAAGTAAATATATCTCTTTAAATAAAATAAAATAAATGATATAATTTTTTTTAAAATAAAATAAAATAATTCAAAATTGAGATTTTAAAACATTTTATTAGATATTGTTTTTAAATAAAAATATTTTTTCATATAAAATAAGTAATTTTTTTAACTAAATAAAATAATTTTAAAATAACTCTTAGATATATTAAATAAAAAAAATAAAATAATATAATTTAAAAAATAAAAATAAAATCAATATTTAAAAA
>VDFB02076326.1:0-14598 GCA_007258455.2 Sequoia sempervirens
TCTAAATTAATTATTTAAGGTCTAATTTTCATCTCTCCATTTAATTAAATTGATAAATTTAATTAAATGCTCTTCTTTTCATTTTATCTAAATAAATTATTTGGATAAATTATTTATTTGCCACTTTTCATTTTCCTCTATTTTGAATAAATAATTTAAAATAAATTATTTATGCACCTCCACTTGGTCAAAGATACCCTATCATTATTTCATGTCATAGTCTGCATGGCTGTCATAGTCTGCATGTCATGCATGTCTGTCATAGCCTGCATGTCTTGCATGTCTGTCATAGTCGTCGGCGTCATAGTTTTTGCCATGCATGACATATTCTTGGTGCATCAATTCTAGATCGTCGATTCGACCTTCAATTTCATCTGTCCATTCAAAATTTCCTTTTCTTATAAAATGGCAATTTTGAATTCATTTGGTCTTCTTCCTCTTCTCTCTCTCAAGCATTCATGTGAATTTTTTGGCTTTCTTGTTTTCATCCATTTTTACACATACTTAGAGCTTCTCTTAGCCATTTAGAGTCATTTTGCATAGAAAAATCCTTCAACACTTGTGTAGGACATGGCATAATCTAAAAGTTGCTCAAAGAATCTGAGGGCACTCTTCAACTTGCAGTAAGCTAAAAGGTGTAATGGAGGTCAGCCATGGAGATTGAAGATTTGAGTAACTTTGCTTCATTTATTTTCATGTTTTCTCCTTTGCTCTCCATTATTTCTTTGGATTTTTTAAGATTTAGAAATTCTAACCTAATCAAACATAAATTTCCAAAGATACATTTGGTGAACCCGACGTTTGTTTTCTTGCAGAGAAATTGGTTTGTTTTCTTGTTTTTTTTTGTTGTTTTGTAGGTTACAACCAAGAATTTATATGAAATCCCGTCATCTTCTTTTGAGCACAGAAAATGAGCGCATAAAATATTTTAAAACTTTTTCTGGGTTTTGTAGGCCTAGTTCTCAGCTTTCAATAACTTCAAATGGTTTAAAATTTCGTTAAGATTCAAGAAAGTTATGGCCGTTTTAGTGACCACAACTTTTAAGATTTAGTTCATACCCGAATTTTCTTTTGTTTATAACACTTTTGTTGTGCAGGATTTTGCAAAACTTTTCTAGGTTTTGAAGGTCTATGTCTTAGCTTTCCATAGATATCTATGATTTAAAATTTTGTTTAGTTTTGAGAAAGTTATCACTATTTTAGTTTGTTATTTTCATTCAAGTTTTTTTTGGTTTACTAATCTTTTGTTTGTAGCATGTGGCTTTGGAATGGGGCTCCCAAAAAAAACTGCTTCTTTTGGAGCAACAAAAAAATCAAGCTCTTAGTTTTTAGTTTTCTTTAATTTATTTTTCTTAGTTTAGTTTAGTCTCTTCATTTTCTAGTTTAGTTATTTACTAACTTTTAAGTTTTAATTTGGTTTTTAATCTCTTGTCCTAACTTAGTTTTTTGCAGCTTTCTTGTTGGTCCAAGACATTTATGAAACTACTAATTTGTGGTTTTGTAGCTTCGTTAGTCGAAGACTCATTTCTCAAACAATGTATTTGCGATTTCTAGTTTAGAAAACATTTCCATTGATGAATTAAAATGAACATGTGTTTGATTATGTCTAACTGTGCTTGAAGGTGGTAGGTGATTATGCTCTCACCTTATGAAAACTAGGTGATTAGAAAACCAAACCCACCTTATTTTTTGTCACCCTCAAGACTTAGTAATCGAAGTATCCTCTCCCCTTGCGCTTTCGGGCGATCCGGGTGTAAGAGAAACAGTTACTGACTCTAGAACTTGGGCCTGTTCTGGTGAGAAAAATCACTCACCCTAGGATGACTCAGACCGGTAGCACCCTGAACCCGAAGGACTTCCAACCGGTATATAAAAGTGGATTCTTGGGGAAAGCCCAAGAATCACGTGTATGGTTCTGAAGAGATGGATCCGAAAGGGGACTCTCGCCGCATGGACCATGCCCTATGAACGGAATGCCCTTACTAGACACCTTTTGTTTTAGAGGCCAACCATTTTCAGTTGTTGCTTGGTATAGTGCAGGGTACAATATCATGCCCGAAGATACTCACTACTGATCCCTTTGAGTAGAGATAGCAGTTCTTGGGAAGTGACTACCCAAGAATTTGAAGTTGGTGTGCCTGAATGACGTTAATGAGCCGTGGAGGGGAGCCAATGCCACCAAAATTCTAAGCTATCCGCTCTCGAGAAGGAAAGATGTTTAGCACCAATCTAGGGTATATCGGTGGGCTATATCAAGTATACAAACCCTTGGCCTATTGGGCTATTAGGATTGTGCTTTTCTCATGTGTGTTTGCATACACAAAAATATTGTGCTTGTCAAGTGCTTGCTGGATTTTCAAACATTGTTCACCACATTTACACTTCTAGACAAAACATTCAACATTTGACAAATCAGATTTTCTCTCAATAGATCCGAAAACTCAATTTTAACAAACTGTGGCACAACTGTTACAACCGCATTCGCTTAAACTGAAACGCATCCGCCATACTGTGACGCATTTACTTCCTCAAACGACATATTCACCTAATGGAAACAAACCCTAATGCAAACCAGAATCTAAGTCTAAACATTGTCAACCTGTTGTCAAACAATTCTTCCAAGAGGTCTATGTCAGAAACCAGCTTTCAAATTGCTCAAAATCATCATTTTTCATCCATTAGTTTGCATTGTTGATCATAGGCTTAATCTTTCAAATTTTACTTTTATCCATTAGGTTCATAATCATCATCTTAGCATTAGCTTGACCCTAGGTTTTCATCTTTGCATGCTTTGGATTAGGTGAACCTCATCACAATTTGCAAAATCATTGCTTTCGAAACTAGGTTATCTTGGACTTCGTCATTCACTTCTATTTTCAATCATTATCACTTTTTGTGAGGCTTTCCAACTCAGCAGTCTAGCTAGGAAAACTCACTAGTCCTTTTGACTTTGTCACCTTGTCATTTTCAACAAGTCCTTTGGTAACCAAAATCGAAAACAAAGACTAAGCTTAGAGTGTTTAGGTAGCCTTGTCTCCAAATTGCATTCTAGTTTATACCTTGCATACTTTATTCCCAAAAAAATACAAAAACATTATTCATCCTAGTTGTTATTTTGAACCTAGACTTTGCATTAGTTGCATCTTTAGTCGACATAATCATCTTAGTCCTTATTTTGCACCTTTCCATCATTGTCATCCTAGTCATAATCGTCACTTTCGCTTTTTGGCATTTCGCATTTTCTTAGGTACACATTATCATTTCATTGCATTGTCATCCTTTATCACATAAAAAGACAAAAACATAGGCTAGTGTCATATTTGCATTGTCATTATCTTCATTTGAGCAATTTCCTTTGATGGTGGAGACAAGACTTCAATGAAAGAAAAAACAAATGGTAGACTTTGGACAAGACTTTAACAACACAAATATCAACACCAATCCCAATGACTGGATCTTTGATGACCCATTTGGAAATTTGAATGCACAATCTTCCATGAACATGTCAAATTCTTTTCAAAATCCACTTTTTGAACAATTCATACAAAGAGACCAAAATGGACAAGTCTACATTGAAAACTTAGAGGCAGCAACCCAAAATCCTAAAGTAGCTTCGTTTGTCGAAGACTTGGTCTTGAATGATCCTGAACAATACCTCACTATGCTCTTAGACCAAGGCGCAAGATTACCAAAAGGCTTCGACATTAATACCATACGACCTATCTCTCCTAATCATACGACAAAAAACACAACATCCCAACATGACACAGACAATACCTCGACCAATAACATTATCGTTACTACGCAAGTTGCTACTACCACCATTAATGTGACATCTAGTGGCACCATAAATCAAAACACCTCCACCTCAACTAATACGACATCTATTGGAGGAACATCTACTATGACCATTCCTACAATGTTCACATCATCTTCGCAAATGATAGGAGCTACCTTTTCACAGTCCATGCCTACAATATCCACATCATCTTCACAAAAAATAGGAGCCACCTTTGCATCTACATCAATAGGCACCACCTCCTCAAATCCTATGATTGGTTCTTCATCTATGACAATGGGGGCATCTTCATCACATCCTTATAGTGGAACCTCATTTAATCCCTTTCGACGAAATTCACAACGTGTTTTCATCCAAGGTCCTCAACACAACATTAACACATCATCACAAATGAACATCCCACATGGACAAGGGCACAATACGCATATATCACATGGACACTTTCAAGGACCACACACTACCATGCCACACGGACAATTATTTCAACAAGGACAAGGAACTCAAATGACGCAACAAATGCATACCTTTGGACATCAAACAAGTCAAGGACCTCAAATATAGACAAACATGGCTAGGTCACATATTCCTACATACTCGTCCCAGATTCATACTCAACAACATATCCCCAATCACAACTGGCAATATCAGCAAAACATACCTTACTTTCAGGCAACCAATGATCCTGTTGTACATTCCTTGCTAACAAAAGTAGATGACCTTCAAAAATAGATGGAAAATAAACCTCTGACAAGAAGACGCAAATTCCATATGACTTATTTCCATATCCTTTTGATACAATGTTGTACATGCCACCATTTACACATGGTGATGTGGCTCCAAACTTCAAAAAATACAAGGGTAAAACAAATCTACTTGACCACAACAGAGAGTTTGTAACAAGTTGTGTGGATATCGCTCATGAGCACACATATCTAATGCAACTATTTCCTAAAAGCCTCACAGGACTAGCCCAAGAATGGTTCTATACACTGCAACCCAGAATTCAATCATGGAAAGAACTTGTTGAAAAATTCATGAAAAATTACACATACAACATTGACACGGACACTTCCATTACCAATCTATGCCAGCTCACACAAGAAGATTCAGGTGAAAATTTTTTACCATTCTTTCAAAAATGGAGGGGCCTAGCAAGTCACTGTCATATAGACATACCTGAAAAGGAAAAGGTTGACATGTTCGTACAAACGTTATTAAGGCCACTGAAAAATGGCTTGTGTGTTCATTGTTGCACAACTTTTGCGGACATAGTTGAATGAGGTGTCCAAGTTGAACAAGCCCTCATAGCCGAAGGAAGACTAAAATACGGTCCTAAAAGCACAAAGTCAAACCCTCCTTTTGCTGACAAAACCAAATTTTGGGTTAAGAACAAATATGTCACCAACGATGGTGTAGTTGATGCTAAGGTTGTCAACACTATGGGTCCTATGATTACTCTAAAAGGGACACAACCACAAAACACACAGATGATGACACAAACCTATGCTACTAATGCTATCCATACAAATCAAAATAACCAAGGCAATCAAAACAATCAAATTCAAGGGCAACCTAGACAACCAAGACAATTCCCTAGAAGTCGCACATATACCCCTTTGGCTGAACCTATTAACGAAGTCCTCAAGAAATGCATTTAGAATGGTGTCATCACACTTCAGGACCCCAAACCATACGACCCTGGGCAGTTTAAACCATCTTGGTGGGATGATAATGCATTTTGTGACTATCACCAAATAAAAGGACACAAAACATCTTCCTATAAACAATTGAAAAATCTAGTACAAGACCTTATTGAAAGCGTATCATTGAAGTTGGTAGGCCACAATTTGCTTCTAATGTGGATCATACAATACACAAGAACCCACTGCAGGATCATGGTTCAGGAAACCCTTCTACGTCAAACCTTAATAACAATACTCGAACCAACCATGCTTGTATTGGGTACGACTATTCTGGAGGACCTATTATACATCACATTAGAACAACTGATGAACATGTCTGCACGGTCATTGTTAGAAAGGTCCCTGAATGCAATGTCACCACTCGCGGCGGAAAGGTCGCCATAGCCGGCCCTCCTCCCCCTAGACAACCAAAGGTAACAATAGCTAGCCCATCCACTTCACAGTCACAATCGCGTCCACAAAACAAGCAATCCCAACCTAAAGTAAGCTTTAATCTTATTGACCAGCTTGGAAAAACACCCGCACAAATCTCTATTCTTGAGTTGTTATGCATCTCGCCTGCCCATAAGGCCATCCTAGACAAAACACTACAAGAATCCTCTGTTCCCCAAGATATTGATGTCAACTAATTTGAATCCATGGTAGGATATCTCATGACACCCCACCATATCACCTTTTCTAACCAGGACTATTCGTCATCCAAATCCAACCATAATGATGCCCTTCATATCGAAGTCCTTGTTCATAAAAATAAGGTCAGACGAGTCTTAGTAGATGGCAGAGCAGGACTAAATATATGTTCCTTAAAATTGGTCAAGGCATTAGGCTTTTCTGATGCTTGCGTAGATGCCACAAGAAGCATTGTTATCAAGGCATATGATGATGAAGAATGTTCCTCTCAGAGCGTAATTACACTCCCAGTTTAGATCAGGCCAGTCATTGTTGACACCACTTGTCAAGTTCTGGATTTGGACCTGCCATACAACATTTTACTCGGTCGACCTTGGATCCACACTCTGAAAGCCATTCCCTCCACATATCACTAGTGCTTGAAGTTTCCTTTTGAAGGAACTGAGATTACTATATACGAAGACCCTGATCCATTCCAATATTGCACCAACTTACAGGGTGTCGTAGAACGTCAAGTCCCTATCAATAGAGAAGCTCTGATGTCTTTGTCTTCCAAATTCATTGATCCCTCAACACTCGTGAAGTCTCCTGCCTCTTCACTGACCACATCCGCTTTTGCTTCTTCCACCACCACAACCATCTCCATAACACCTTCCACTTCATGTATCACCCCAAGCGTCGACCCGAGGTTCCAGATTCAGGATCAAGGATGTGGAGAGTACAAGCTGAATATGGCCTATTGCATAACCAAGATGCCCAAGTCTCCCCAAGTCTATGGAAAACCTTGTTTTAGAATACAAGCAAAAGAAACTTTCAGGGTTCCTCCAAATACAGTTTTCATAAAGTGGGGTGAAATGAGTCAAGAGGACACAGATGATATACTATCCTGGATTTATAGAGAACCACGAGACTTAACTCCCTTGCCAGTAACAATATATGGAAAAGGATACAACATGATAAAAGCAAAAGGTTATGATGGAAAAAGTGGTCTTGGCAAGGATAAAAATGGAAGGCGTGAGCCACTATTAGTTTTAGAAAGACCAAAACATCTTGGGTTAGGGTTAGGTCCATGAGAATCTGGCGATCCAAGTACCAATGTGCTTCCATGTGAGTTAGTGTATGCTTCAGACTGTGTTGAGACAACTGAGGACACCTCCTCTAAAACTGACTCTCACGAATGGGAATTTGGCTCTCAGCGATCCTTAAGTGACTGCTGCCTTGATGAATTATTCCTTGAACCTAGCGAGCCTACATTTGAGGAACGATTCTGGAAAATGTTTAAGATCGATACAACAACAAATGATGTCAAGTCCAAATCATATTCTATTCCCATTCATCCTAGCCCCAACATACCAGCCCAGTAATCCCAAGCTGACAACCATCATTCAGAATCGCTGGAGCCATCACTTGCCACTACTGATCCTAACTCTAATACTACTCCCTTTGTCCCTTACTTTGCTGGTGAGTGAAACAAGCGAAGGAGAATACTGGATAGAATCTGACATAGAGCCAGATGATGACAACTTCATTTTTAACGTCTCGACATCCATTTGCATGCTCTCTATGTCATCTCCTCAATTTGTAAATGTTGATGATGGAATATCCTTAGTTTACCCTAACCTAATTGACTGGAACCAACAAGGCCCACCAGTAATGGACACTTTTCAAAATGATGAGGCTTTAGCAAAATTTCTAGGACTACATGAAGGCATTCCAAGTGGGGATCACAAAGCTGGATTTTCTATTGACTTGGATTGTCTGCTTATTTCGGGGAGACTATACCATCCTCTAGTCACAAAATTAAAAAGAAAAATAAAACAAAAAATGACACGTCTCTAGGTGAAAATTGAAAGGCACCTTCTGACGACAAAATAGTAAAAATAAAGGACGTACCCGAGGGTGAAAACCTCCCTAAGGCACCTAAGGGTGGAGGATTGGACTTTCTCCCCGTAGACAGAGAAAAATTAGCAATGCTTGTAGAAGACACCATACCAGTTATTATAGCTACTGTGGATGACCCCAAAATGGTTCTCTTTGCGGCATCATTGACAGAAGTTAAACACCCAGAATTTCAAAAGTTCTTCTCATAACGCAAGATAAACTTCGCATGGTCTTATGCTGATATGCCAGGGTTAGATCCTAAGTTAGTGTTACATCACTTGCCATTATTGCCAGATACCAAGCCAGTAAAACAAAAGCTAAGAAAAATGCACCCGCAAGTTGCATTATTGGTTAAAGCCGAGCTGAAAAAGTTATTGGATGTAGGTTTTATCAGGTCAATTGACTATGCTGAATGGATATCCAACCTCGTCCCTGTCACCAAGCCTACTGGACAGATTCGCATATGCACAGACTTTCCGAGATCTCAATAAAGCATGCCCTAAAGATGATTTCCCTCTGTGAATATCGATATCATTGTGGACCTTACAGCTGGATATGAGATGTTGTCCCTTATGGATGGTTTTTCTGGTTATAATCAGATTCGTATTGCCCCTGAAGACCAACACAAAACTGCTTTCACATGCCCTTGGGGTACATACTGTTGGACTGTAATGTCGTTTGGTCTTAAAAATGCAGGTGCTACATATCAAAGGGCAATGACAACAATATTCCATGACATGATGCACACATTAATGGAGGACTATGTGGATGACCTTCTAGCAAATTCATTGACAAGAAAAGACTACCTTTCAGTATTAGACAAAGTTTTCAGGAGGCTGGAAGAGTATAAGGTCTGGTTAAACCCAAAAAAGTGTGTTTTTGGTGTAACATCAGGCAAGTTGTTGGGGTACATAGTCTCCCGTAGAGGCATTGAAGTTGACCCCGCCAAAGTTAGAGCTATATTGGATATGCCTCCTCCTAAGGGAATCAGTGACCTAAGAACGCTACAACGAAGGCTTCAATCTATCAGATGGTTCATTGCTCAACTCATGGATAGGTGTCAACCATTTAAGTATCTTCTACGCAAAGGGATCCCCTTTGTGTGGACAAATAAGTGTCAGGAAGAATTCAACTAGATCAAACAATACTTATTGTCACCTCTAGTTCTCATGCCTCCCATCCAAGGAAAACCATTAATTTTGTACATCTCTGCAACTACTTTAGCACTGGGGGCATTACTAGCACAAAATGACTATGAAGAAAAAGAACAAGCTATATATTATATCAGTCGAACACTGGTGGGGTATGAGCTAAATTACACACCCATTGAACGTGCTTGTTTGGAAGTTGTATTCGCAGCCCAAAAATTAAGGCATTACATGTTAAATCATAAGACACACTTGGTAGCCAAGATCGATCCCTTGAAGTACCTCTTGAGTCGAGCAGCATTGACATGACATTTGGCAAAATGGGTCACAGTCCTCAGTGAATATGATATTCAATATGTTGAACGGAAAGCCATCAAGGGACAGGTAATAGCATACCAGCTTGCATACACAGCAATACCAGATAGCCATCCTCTTTTAACAGAATTTCCAGATGAGTTCGTATTTCAAGTGGAGCCCCAACAGCCTTGGCAATTATACTTTGATGGATCTCACACTAATCATGGCTCAGGAGCTAGAATACTATTCATTACTCCACAAGGAGATTTCATCCCAAGGTCATTCGGCATTGCATTTCCATGCACTAATAACATGGCAAAGTATTAAGCACTAATTACAAGACTTTGAATGGCTATCAAGTGGAAAATCAGGAATTTGCAAGTCCTCGGTGATTCTCAGTTAGTTATCAACCAAGTCAATGATGAGTACGAAACCAAAGATGAGAAGCTAATCCCTTATAAATGGATGGTTGATATTTTTCTGACATATTTTCATAGGGTATCCTTTGAATTGATTCCAAGAACACAAAACAAGGCTACTGATGCTATGGCAACAATCGGATCTTTGCTTGATATTCCTAGCAATGTCCCAAAATTTGAGTTTTTGGTTGAGCAGTTATTGGTTCCTGCTTATGATGTCCCCGAATCCGAAATGGTCTGTGAGCTTGTTGGTTCCAGTTCCCCCTGGTATAAGGACACTTTCGACTACCCTCATTCATAGATCCTTCCTCAAAACCTTTCTAATAACCAAAGGAAGTCCTTTATCCGCAAAGCTGCACGTTATACCATCATCAGCGACACCCTTTACCGCCGTAGCTTTGACAATACCCTTCTCCGTTGTCTTGACACTAATGAAGCAAAAATGACCTTATAGGAAGTGCATGAGGGTATATGTGGGTCCCATTTGAGTGGCCCGACCTTAGCTAAAAAGATTACGAGACTTGGGTACTATTGGCTGACACTAGAAAAGGATGCACTGGAATTTTTAAGAACATGTCACCAATGTCAGATTCACAGTGATTTAATTCATGCTCCAGCACAAGAGTTGAGGCTGATCACTTCTCCTTGGCCTTTTGCACAATGGGGACTTGATCTCGTGGGAAAGATTCACCCTACATCCTCCAATGGACACAAATTCATTATCACCGCCACTAAGTATTTTACTAAATGGATCGAGGCCATTCCACTCACTTACATTACTGGAAAACAGATCTCCAAGTTCATCCTCAATTACATCATTTGTCGGTATGGCATTCCACAATCCATCATCACGGATAATGGTCATCCCTTCAAAAATTAGGAGGTCTGTGAACTATGTCAACATTTCCATATTAGCCACCACTTTTCCACGCCATATTACCCATAGGGAAATAGTCAAGCTGAGGCATCTAATAAAACCATTATCAAAATTCTTAAAAAGACCATCAATGACGTTGGTCGTGACTGGCACATCCAACTCAACCCTACTTTGTGGGCATACCGCATGAGCACCCGTACCCCCATCGGTGCCATGCCTTTCGCCCTTGTCTTTGGAGCCGAAGTTGTCTTGCCCATAGAGGTTGAAATTCCATCTTTGCGAGTCTCCATGAAAGGCCTTACCACTGATGAAGAATACAGACAATCAAGAATGCATGAGTTAGAAATGCTAGATGAATGCAGACACAATGCATTAAATCATTTGCAAGCATACCAAAAATCATCTATGCAGAAGTTATAACAAAAGGGTGATGACTTGAAAGTTTGACATTGGTGACCTAGTTCTCATGCAGAATCCCAAGAATCAGTCAGATAGAGAAAAGCCAAGAAAATTTGAGCCCAATTGGCTGGGCCCTTACGTCATCATAGCATCATTTGGTTCTGGAGCATATCAGTTAACTACTCCTGAAGGTGAATAGTTGACAGAGCCAATCAACAGTCTACATTTGCACAAATTCTATGCATAGCATCAAAAAGCCTGTCCAAAAACTCGTAAAAATACAAAAAAAATGAAAAATGCAAAAAATTGTCACCTTGATGAAAACCTGGCAAACAGGCATCCTGGTGACATCAAAAAAATAAGTAAAATGACAAAAATAAAGAGAAATAATTCGTCCAATAGTGAAAACCTGGTAAACAAGCGCTTTGGATAGGTACTATGGTGAAAACCTGGCAAACAAGCGCCATGTGTAGTCATTCATTGTTGTGCCATCTATTGTCACTCTATCTACCATTATCCTTGATAAACATACTCTTTTCTGACATTTGTCATAACTCTTTACCCTGATATCATGACATTTCCATCCATGGCTGACAATGGTTGAAATCAAGTCTTGCATATTGTCAACTATCCATACTAATCATGTCTTTTCTTTACATTCCATTTTTCCTGGCTCATTCTAAACTTGAATAGTGGAAAAATTTTATCATGAGACTATAGTGGGTACCACACGTGATCCTGAAAATCATAAAATGTCCTAAAAGACCTAAAAATCATAAAATATCACTGAAAAAGAACTAAAATTGAAAAATGTCTTGAAAAAGACCTAAAAATTAGAAAAATTTCCTAAAAAAAGACCTAAAAATCATAAAATGTCCTGAAAAAAGACCTAAAAATAGAACAATGTCCTGAAAAAAGACCTAAAAATCAAAAAATGTCCTTAAAAAAGACCTAAAAATGAAAAACGTCTTGAAGAAACACAAAAATTCCAAAAAAACGGAGTCATGTCAATCAACACAGTCACGTCCATTCAAGTCTTGATTAGTCTGTCATTGTCAAACTACGAGGTCTCTGAGTTTATGACGTAGGCAAGGCCATCTATCGATGAGCCCCTGAGGCCACACTAGGTCAGTCCATTAGGGTTCATTGCACAATTTTCTCACACACATGAAATAGTTTTTAAATTCGAATAAATGATCTACCAAGTGAACTTCGACAATCTGTCAACGGAACACGACAATCATCTTGGCATATCAAAATCGGTCGAACTCAGTCAAACTTAGTCAAACCAGTCAAATCTTGCTTACTCTTAGATGTGTCCTTCTGAAGGGTAGCCCGTCATTTAATCATGCCCTAGGATGTGTCCTTCTCAGGCATTGTCACAGTCATCTGGCATTTTGAGGATTTTCACAACATTCGAGATATGTTCCTCTTGACATTGACATTATTCAGGATGTGTCCTTCCTGAATTCAACATTTCAGCAGTGACATTATTCAGGATGTGTCCTTCCTAAATCTGGCATCTTGACATCAACCTTGTTCGGGATGTGTCCTTCCTGAATCTTGACATCAACTTGGCATCAACATTATTCAGGATGTGTCCTTCCTAAATGCGACATCGTGACATCAACATCGTTTGGGATGTGTCCTTCCCAAACTGGACATCAATTCAAAATCTTGACACCGACATTGTTTAGGATGTGTCCTTCCTGAACTTGACATCAATTCGACATCTTGACATCGACCTCGTTCGAGATGTGTCCTTCCTAAATTTGGTATCACTTTGGCATCAACGTCATTCAGAATGTGTCCTTTATGAATCTGGCATCTCGACATCATTCAGGATGTGTCCTTCCTAAACTCGACATTAATTTGACATCTTCATATTGTCAATCCTAGCATTTTGACATCAAGACATTTGACATTCCACCAAACTTGACAAACTTGACATTTTGACATTCAGACACTTGGCAAGCACTTGGCATTTAATTTTATGATGCTTGTTTTTTCTTTTCACAATCATGATGCTAGTTCCTCGAGGATATCCCGACAATAGGATTTAGAGGAGCAATGACGTTTCATGATTTGTCTTGTTTATCTTTACTATTTGTGGTTGATTATGACAAAAAGACTGGGGCAATCGCTCTCTTAGTATGAGTCATGATCATCCTTGTCTATGACTATTTATGTCAAGTGATGGTATGACCTTGCACACCTTGATTTATGTCATATCATGGTGTTTGTTGGCTATCACGATAATTTTCCCAATGATGATTAAGAGAAACAAATAGTAGTCCTATGACAATGTGTTGAAGGATTTTTTTCATCTTACTAACATGCATCTCCTTCTACCTTGTCATCTTCTCTCAAGATAATATCATATAGGCATGGTATCCATATCATCATCCATATCTTTTGCATTAGCATTTCTTTGTCTCTTCATATTCTAGTCTTCTCATCAATTTCGAGAGCACACCCGTGTTCTTGGAACCCATCTGTCCTCTCAAGGGGGCATACCGCTACCCTCCTCATCATTCTTCCTCATCTTATTTTGCACTAGGGCATGACTTTGACTTATTTTTCTTTGTCACAATGCGACAAGCTGCATTATGACAAAGAGGGGCAAAATGTAGACACATAAAAAATGTCCTAAGCCTTCGAGCGTCATTTTTCTTCATCCTCGTCCTTCGATAATTGAATAATTTTAATTATTCAATTATGTTTGATTATATTCCTCTATTAATTAAATAATTTTTAATAATTATTTAATTAATTCACTTTCTAATCTTTATTCTATCCTGACCGATTAAACAAACTAATTGTGTCACTAATTTCTCCCTCTTCTTCAATAGTTAAATGAATTATTATTTATTTAATTATTTTGTCATCTTTCATCTATAGTTAAATAATTACCATCAAATATTTATCTATTCATGGTCCTTTAATTCTTCCATAGTTAAATAATTATTAAAATCATTTAACTATCCCATTCCACCTTCCCTATTAAATAATTAATCTAAATTAATTATTTAAGGTCTAATTTTCATCTCTCCATTTAATTAAATTGATAAATTTAATTAAATGCTCTTCTTTTCATTTTATCTAAATAAATAATTTGGATAAATTATTTATTTGCCACTTGTCATTTTCCTCCATTTTGAATAAATAATTTAAAATAAATTATTTATGCACCTCCACTTGGTCAAAGATACCCTGTCATTATTTCATGTCATAGTTTGCATGTCTGTCATAGCCTGCATGTCTGTCATAGCCTACATGTCTTGCATGTTTGTCATAGCCGTCAGCATCATAGTTTTTTCCATGCATGGCATATTCTTGGTGCATCAATTCTAGATCGTCGATTCAACCTTCAATCTCATCCGTCCATTCAAAATTTCCTTTTCTTATAAAATGGCAATTTCGAATTCATTTGGTCTTCTTCCTC
>VDFB02076327.1:0-13765 GCA_007258455.2 Sequoia sempervirens
CCCTATTTTTAGGACCTACTTTTTTGGCACTTTTGGGCAATTCTGGGATCCCTATTTTTTAGGGTCTATTTTTGAAAAGTTGCTATTTTTGGAAAATTTCTATTTTTAGAAAGTTTCTATTTTTAGAAGGGCCACGAGTTTCGAAAACGCACTCAGAAGTTCGAAATGAGCAACGAAACTCTCAGAAAATCGATTCGAAGTTTTTTTGAAATTTTGGTAAAATTCTGGAAAATCACATAAAAGTTCAAAAATCTGGAAAATTCGTTCAAAAATGGTGTAAAATTCTGGAAAATCACAGAGAAATCTGGTAAAGAGCACAGAAAATGGTGGATAAGACGATCAACTCATCAACAAATTGGTAAAAATTCAGGAAATTCGTCAAGAAAATCTGGGCAATTCGTGAAAAATCTGAACATTTGTTCATGGAGAAAACTGAAGTTTGCCTAAGTATGGAGTTTAATCAGGACTGAGAAAGACAGAAAAAGGTGTCAATGGCCAAGCAAACTATGGATTCCGCCTTAACAAAGCCAGGTAAAAGTTGGCAATGGCTGACAATGTGAAGCAAATGGCATAAAATCTGAAGCAATGGACAGTCCCAAGCTGAAGTCCGCCCATGGAGAAGAAGGATCAGCCTAAGACAAAAAAGGAAATGGCTGGGTAAAGGTTGGCAATGGCCAACCAAACATGCAAGTCCGCCTTGAGCAATGGCCAAGCATTGAAGGAAGTCCGCCCTCCAAAAATGGTCAAATGGCAATAGAATCAAGCAGGTCCGCCCTATGGAAAGAGGGATTTGTCTAAGGAAATGAGGCAATGGCCATATCAACAGCCAAGTCCGCCCTTGAAAGAACTGTCCAATGGCAATAAAAACTAGGAAGTCCGCCCATGATGAGTGTCCAATGGCTTGACAAAGGCTGAAGTCCGCCTTAGTTTAAGAGCAAGTGGCAAAGAAAATGAGGGAGTCCGCCCTATGAATGGCAAGGAAAAGACCAAAGTCCGCCTTGGATAGTTTGAAATGGCTAGAACATAGTCAAAGTCCGCCCTTGGACATGAAAAAGATGGCTCAACACTTAGCCAAGTCCACCTAAAGCAATGGCACAAACATGGAGAAATTCCGCTCTAAGGAAGGTGGCACAAGATTAAGACAAGTCAGCCTGATGGAAATGGCCTGAAATCTGGTAAGGTCCGCCTTGAAGAAGTGGCATCAAAATGGAGGAAGTCCGCTTTGGACAAAATATGAAATGGCAACCAAATGGAGCAAGTCCGCCCTTTGAAAAGAAGGAAAAAGTCTCAGCCAAGAAGTTAAGTGGCAATGAAAATTAGCAAGTCCGCCCAGCAAATAAGACAATGGCTAAACACAAGCTGAAGTCCGCCCTTGTCATGGTCAACCACTAGCCAAAGTCAGCCCTTGATGAATGTTGGAATGGCATGGGATCCTATGAAGTCCGCCCAAGATTAAAGACCAGATGGCATGAAAGTATCCAAGTCCGCCTTTAAGAAATGTGAAGTGGCATCACAGATGAGGAAATCCACCTTGTCCAATGGCAACAAAACAAGCCAAAGTCCGCCTTGGTCAAATATTAAGTGGCAAGCAAATGCATAAAGTCTGCCAGCTGGAGGATTAGATACAAAAAAAAAAAAACCATTTGGAAAACTTCTTAGGAAGTGTGCTCAGCCCAAATAACAAATGGAAAATGTTTTAGCAAAGTCTGCCAGCTGGAAAGTGACTTGAGGAAGCTTTTTATGAAGTGCACCCAGCCTAAAAAACACTTGGAAAATATTTGACAAAGTCAAGTCACCTAAGGACATAAAGTTTTTGAAGTGGGCCCCACCTTCAAAATGAAATGGCAAAGACTTAGTAAACTCCGCCAGCCATAAGGAAGATGATGGCAATAAAACAATTGGAAAATCTGCCTATGGATAAAAGGCATGGCTTAACAAATGACAAAGTCCGCCTTGGGTAAAAGTCAAAGTGGCAAGAAAAGACCCAAAGTCCGCCTCAGCCAAAAAGTGACATGGCCATGTCAAAGTTAAAGTCCACCATGTTTAGGAAGGAATAAATTAAAATTTTTCCTAAGTGTGAACCTTTGGAAAATGAGAATATGCATGGCCCTTTGAATATTCGCCCAAGTGACCAAAGAAATTTTTTGCCATGGCTAGGAAAATGTTGGAAAGATCAAGAAAATCTTCAAAATAAAATTGGATTTGGCTAGGAAAATTTGTGAAAGATCAAGCAAATGGCTAGGAAAATGCCGGACATGGCGAAAGAATTTTAGACAAGAGGCAATTTATGGCCAAGAAATGTTGGACGTGTCTAGAATAAAATTGGACATGGCAAGAAAATTGTCGAAAATCAAGAGAAGTTCATGGCCAAATAAAATCGGACGGCAAGAAAATATGGCCAACAAAAGAGGATAATGGCCAGATAATTTTGGACGTGGCAAAATAATTTTGGACAAGAGGCAATTTTCGGACAAAATAAAATTGGACGTAGCTAGGGAAAAGTCGGACGTGGCTAGAGGAATGTTGGACGAAAAAATATTTGTGGCTAAATAAAACTGGACATGGCGAGATAAATTTTGGGAAAGGGCGAGAAAATATGGCCAAATAAATTGGACGGAAAGAGAATTAGAAGCTTGAAAATGAAATTTGTAAAAATCTTTCAAAGCTTATCTTGAAAAGTTATCTAAAATAAATTTGTTTTGTTTTACTGCAGGTGGATGACTACACAAGGCAAAGGAGGTCTGAACAAAGAAAGAACCAATTATTCAAGGAGGGCTGAACGAAAAGAAATCTTTGCTACATCACCTTTGTATGCTTGCCTCTCCTCCACGCGCTCAACATTGAATTGGCACTTGAAGGAATTCCAAAACAATCCAAGTCTAAGCAGCTGCTCCAAGGCGAGGTGAGAAGAAGAAGCCAAAGTCATCCAAGATCAAGCACAATCGATAAAGTCATTGGCATAAAAAATATTCTAAGGCAAGAACATGAACAAAGCGACCAAGGAAGGCATCCAACACGTTGAGGTGGCGTCATCTCTCCCCACCAATCAAATCATTCCAAATCAACATGCAACAACTTTCTATTTTATCCGCTGGTTCATATTTAGCAAGAGGGACAAGTGTCCTCGAATGCAATTTTCTCATTGGTCGAAGGGTAGCAAACCCTAATTAGGGTTTTATTTATAATCTTGGCCGTTGATTCCAAATCAATCTTTGGCTTCGTTGAATTGTAATTGGGGAGCTTCCATAAATTGAGCTCAACCCTCATTTGTAAAGTAGCATGGGAGCATGTTGCAAAACATGTTGAGATAAGCGAAACCCCAAGAAAGATTGCCAAAGTAATAAGTAATGCATGCATTGTTCCTCGATGTGGTGACGTTTCTCTATTTTGGAGTTGTCATGGTTCTTATCCCTCATCATAGTTTCCCTCATCATAGTTTAGATTTATTTTCATGTATGTTAGGTGAATGCAAGATTTGATAAGTATTGATTTATGGTGAAACTTTTGCTCATACTTTCTTTGAACGGATGATTTTCGTTCAATGCGTAAAGTTAGCCTGAGCCTACTTTGTGGATTCTTAACTTCTGTTTGGATAGTTATTGTTCGATCTGATGGTAATTATTCCTTACGTGAAAATCATAAGCACATTCCCTTGAAGATTGCACCCCCTTTGTGTAGTTGTCGTTGAGCGTGGCGAAGCAAAGCGTGGTTATTTGTTTCACCGAGTCAATACCGTCTCTTGGATTCTTAGGGGTAGATTAGTGCTTCTGAACCCTTCTCTTTTTTTAGTTTGTTCGATCCATGACCCAAGCAATAGAGCTTCATTGTCTAGACCTTCATTGTGAATTGAACAAGCCTAGTTTAAGTCCCTTTGTGTTACCAGCATAATCACATCAAACCACAGAGCTTATCACTCATCTTAGAAACATTGGAATTGCCGTTATGATCTTACTTTTAATCTTAGCATGCAGTGTAGCGGTTTTAGGGATAAGTCTTTGGATCTTTATTCTAGAATGTTTGTTGTGTCATAAAAGAAACCATCAACACCTCCTTGAAGGGGCGATTTTCTTTTAAAAATCAAACTCTCAACAATAAAATCTGAAACTTAGCTGGTTGAGTTGCCCAAGGTCAACAAATCCAATGATAAAGTACCCAGAACCAAAAGCCAACTGAAAATTAAACTATAAATAAAAATCACCTTCAGCTGTTGATGAATCAGCAAGACCAAAACTGATAAATCTCCAAAATTTCTTCACAATCAAGCTCAATCTGCTAGTCTGGATGAGAAGCAGCAAATTCCAACTAGGTGTTGTATTTCAAACACGAAATTGGATAATTGGCTAGGAGGTAGTATCCTCGAAGCAAGATTTCATTTGTCATTCCGACAACATAACAATATGATAACATGAATGGATACCAAGCTGAAGTAGAGCATTCAATTTATAGAAGAGTAGAAAACTCTTCAACTTCACAAGAAGGCACGCCAAGAGTCACCAGGAGACTCTTCATATTTCCAAAAAAACCAATATTTCTCCAAGAGGCATCCCTTTTCAAGAATTCACTTTATTCTTTTTAAAAAATATAAATCTTCAATAAAGTGGCATCCACTTTTCCCAAGGCATTATGTTTTTATTAATAATTAATAAATCACCTCATGAAGGCGTCACCCTTCCAAGACCCTCTTTTTAACACAACTTAAAGTTGTTCTCCTAGGCCAAGGGGTCAACTGCAAATTATAACCTTAATGCCTTTATTCACCATAAAAATGCCTTAAGAAGACAGACATGAATTGCAAATAATTGCTCCAACTGGAAATGATGTTCTGAAAGCTGACAAACTCCATATTGCTAAAAATAGAATTTACTATAAATAGTAAACTCTCAGAAATGCCAAAGAACCTCAGAACTGGAAACCCTAATTTTACCTCAAACAAGCCTACAGGTTTCTGGAATAGGCTGATGAGTGACAGAACAGATCACTGATGAGAAGGGGACATTACAGAGGCAACCCATGTTATGAATGTAGGATAAACAAAAAGAGCATACTAAAGTGAAATAAAACATAAAGTATATCCTAAAGTTGGAATGACTTTAGTAAAGCCTATAACTAATAACTAGTTGACCATTACTAATTAATCAATTTAACATTTTTCTCATCTGATAGGACACAACTTTTTTTTTCTTTATTCTTCTTTTCAAATTATTCTCCTTGCCAAGAATTTAATTTCCTGGTTCAGCCTTTCATCTTATCACCTCTTATTGAGATATCATCTTTTTCTTATGGAATACAACAATGAATTAACACCAGTGCATACTAAAGTCTAGTGTCATCCTACAATGTTGGAGTCAAGCCACAAGAAAAGACTTACTGCAGCCTCTCTTAAAAGTGCATAATTTTGCCAGTTAACAAAAAGATGCCATATTTGACAAATGCAGTAGCATCACTCTAGTAAGAATGCCATCTCAAAACTTCTCTCAATCTGAATGTTTAAAAAGCTCATGCAAAGAAGTGTTTTACATAAAAACCACTGTTTTAATTAAAAGTACAAATTCAACGCTACACTAGATAATAAAATTATATGTATGAAAATTGTCCCTTGTTTAATTACAATTAAATGCATGGTACAGAAATTTTTTGTCGAGACTAACTAACCGGGAAAAGCAAGTCCAATGTTTCCCATGCTGCATGTCTCACAGCCCTTGTTGGGTACATTGGACCACCAGGAGATGTGAAGCTATAAAGGCATGATTTGAGCCTTGTGCTTGTAGTCATCCTTATCTCCTTCGCTGCAGGCATTAAGTCCATTATGTCAAAAGTCCAATCTAAGAAAAAACATGTTTGATATGAAAAAAAATTAAAAATGAATGATTTGAGTCTCAAGCATATTGGTTTTTGAAACACAAATCCAGGAATAGTATACACATCGAAATGGAAAGGGAAGCTGCCATCACCCTGAAGCACTCTCATACATTTCAGGTAGTTTAGTAATACTGGCTCCACCTTCAACTTTTGCAGCTGAAATGTCACAACAAACAACAGAAATGATATACATGGACAGGTGTTTAACTCCTTAGCAAATGAATTCACAGGTACAACTCAGAAAAAAAAGCAAGAGGTAATCACAATTAAAGTTGTTTAAGATATATCAGAACTTGCCTGATCAGTTAGCTCAATGACAAAAAAATCTTCCGGACCCCCAACTAAGAAAGCATTTGGAAAAGAAGGAAAGTGATTCAATAAAATTTCCAATCGCTCTGCTGTATGACATGGTTATCAGCAATACAATTTATGAATGTATAGTATCAATATTACTTGATTAATGTTACACAAATAATGATATGATCCAATACCTGGTTCATAGAAGAATAGAAATCTTGAAAGTAGCATGAAAAGTTTTCGCTGAGCCTGAAATAGGAACATGCAGAAAACTAGGCATCTAAACACATTTGGAAACCCTAAAGGCATAAATGGCTAGAATCAAGAAACAAAAAGAACCACCAACCAATTTTAATATAGCCCAACACTTAATGGTTGAGATCCAAGAGATAACAGAATGAACAGACGAATATAACTAGGAAAGGACCCAATGATAAACTGGGATGGGCAATGTAGACACCTGAATGGGAATTTTGTTCAGCCGGCTAGGCACCAAAGCAACCTCTTCAAAAATGTACTGCAAAAATAAAAATTTGCTAAGAAATACTTTTATAGGCTGAAAAAAGCTATCTTGATTTGTCATTTAACTAAGACCAACTAATATGTAGAACTAAACTGTTAAAATCATGGAAGCTAGAAAATTTAACTATCATCCAAATTCAACTATAGCTAATACCCTCATTCAAATGGCTAACCAAATTAAAAAATTGGCAAATTAACAAATTTATATGATTCTATGCTCTTTAACACTTATGGCTATTATTATAGAATGACAACTAAAATCTCCCTTACAATAAAGGACTCACATGGAAGAGAGAGAAAAAGCGTCTTGTGTTGCTTTGAACATCAATCCTGCATACAACAGTTTCAAAGTAATTTCAAATGAATACCAAAACCAGAAAAATATTACCAATTGCTTTCAAAGAAATTATAACAGCCAGAACAATTGAATAATTAAAACAGGAATTGGCATCCCAAAAACCATTGCTTTAAGTTTATAACAGGGAGAAGAACTGGAAAAGAGCCAACTGAATTATTAATTCAAGTAAGAGGAATAGCAATCTATGGACACAATCACTGGCAGTTATAATGTGGATTAGAGAGCAACACACATGAAGTTTATGACATATGCTATACTGAACTAATAACCATCTTTTGTAATATGCAAATTTTGTCAGGACCCATCTATACTAATAAGTACAGACAAGCAATTCAAGAAGATTTTATCAGGACCTTGATACACAGACAAGTGTTTATATTCTTGAACAAAAAGACTTGAAAGTCTGTGGATACATAGGACTGCTAGCTGAGGAACCATCACATCTGTCAACACTTCTCTTCTCTTGTAGGCCTCTAGAACTCATGCGGACCAACACCCAATGAAGAAATACAAAGCCATGATCTACATGAGTTTCAATTTCAAAGTCGGTAACCAAAACATACTAGGTCTGGAGTGAGCAGAGACTGCCAGAAAACCACAACCCATAATGAACAAGCATACCTTGATGTTCATTTCTTAAAGGCATTGCTATTTTGCAACTCCAGACCATTCTGTCTCTATCACAAAAACCTAATACAGTATTGCAAATTACATAAACACAGGTTTCTAGCAGATTATGCAAAACAACAAATGCTTCCATATGAATGTTTGATACTGCATTTGCAGTGGGTATGTATCAGCATTCCCTGAGTGTTTCCTCATATTTACTGATTCAGGAGCTTTTTGGATTTGCCAAAGTTCCTAGACTCAATATTGAGACAAAGAGGCACTTCAGAGAATCCAGGAAGAATTGGATGCAAAAGTGACTATTAGGAGAAGAATCTGATTAAACTGCCTATAGTGATTTTCAGAGGAGCATTCATGCCTGGAAGAGAGCATGCCTGATCGAGACCCTAGGAAAATTCTAAGAGTACAACAAACTCAAATTGCGGAATTTAAACTATGAAAAGATAGCATTCAACCATTTACATATAGAAACCAATGCTGACAAAGAAAAATTGAAATCTGAATTGTGGTAATATGAATGTTTTGTATAAGAATTATCACTGAGGAGATATGGAAAAGAAAATAATTATAAATATACAACTATCTTCCAAGAAACATACACAAATTTCTTCCAAAACATTATTATATTCTCTTTTCTGGGAAATGGGACACAATAAATTTACCATAAAAGTGCAGAATAGAAGCCCAAAAAATGCTTAAGGAATTAAAATTTTCTTAACTGGTAATTTAATTTGTTTTGCTCTTGCCTTTCTCGTTTCCCATTCCTCTTGCGTAACCTGGTCCATCCCTTCTATTTAGAGAGCTAAGTCTGCAATCTATTTCATTTTTCCTCTTCTTGATGACGGATCATGGAGTGTGACTCAAAGCATTGACTCAAAAACTATTACACAATTATTGCTAGATAGAAGCTCTCTCAATCACTCATGGACTGTGGAAATATCATGTCTTCAATTAACACTTGAGACAAAACCATAGTTTACAAACTCAGATTAATCAGCTAGTCAATATTTTTTCCTGGGCAAATTTTCACCATGCTAACTCATGGGGGTAGCAGGTTGAGTTTTTGGCAAGTCTTGGTGCCTGACTCATGAGAGTACTCGCGAGTACTCAGCAAGTCTGACACGAAGACTTGCAGATATGAGATTCACAGAAGAAATGCAGTTTGGATGTGGGATGAACACTGGAAAAAGTTAAAAACATTACATTTTCTTCTTTATAAACTGCCATGCTGAGTCTATTTTTTGCTATTTATCATTCGACAACTTGTTTGTTGTGTCCAAGCTGCAAACAGGAATCACAGGTATTATACTGCTCAGAGAGTTGGATAGAAGGAACCTGTCCAAGCTTAAAACTCTAATTGTGTTTCTCTGCACTCTTCCTTCAATCTGACCACATTTTGCATCTTCATTTCTCTGCTATTAACACATTAGTGTCTTCATTTCTCAGAAATTAATATGGGCAGTGAATATTTTCCTTTTCCCTTTCTCCGTGATTAGGATAGTGAATTATTTAAAGCGAAATAAAGTTATTATTGACATTATGTCATCAATTTCTTTCATGGTATTCTCCAAATAATTGTAAAGGGAATAAGAAATAAGGCAATTGTTAGTTAGCTATTGAGGAATACTCATAGAAAAGAATGTTTCATTATTTTGAACCTTTATTAGTTTATTTGTCAAGCTACTAGAAATATATTATTAATGTAAGAGGATATTACTATCTCTTTAAGTAATGCCTTAGTTATAAATTATAAGTTATATTATCTAGTTTGAAGAGAGGAGTCATAGAAGAAATTTATAATTTGTAATTTTTATTTATATTGAAATTTGAAGTTGTTATGTATTGAACTCACTTTTTGGTTTATGATGTGATTTTGTATTCTATTTGTCTTCAAATCTAATAGAAAACACTTCACCAACATTTTATAGACTCGTTTGATATATTTTTAAACTGTAGTTTGCATAAAATTTGAGTATTTTGAGAAATTTAAGTTTTCCTTAAGTTGCCAAGTTTTGCGAAGTTGGAAATTTTTGGTCCGCCCAGTCCATGTTTGTGAACTATGTATGTAACAGTTCAACTTTTGGCTTTAAGTTTGCATCTTGGCAATTGGCCCTTGTTGTACCCAAACCAAATTTTTTGCTTCATTAAGGCATTTTGCTTAAAAGAGTCTAAACCTTGTTGAAATGATGTCAAAATACAATTTTTGGGCAGGTTAAGTGTGGACTTTGGTCAGTGTAATGTCAGTCGTTAACGGCAATTGGTTAGTACCTGGTGTCAAAACCTAAGCCTAGGACTCAAAACAGGACATTTTCTGATGAAAGATGCTAAAGAGATAGTTCACGACGGAGGAATATCCCTATAAGGTCAATTTAGTAGTCAGAATGGTGTACACAGAGTGTGAATAGATGAGAATTTTTGGTAAAAGCAAATCTGCGCCCTTGTAGCTCAGAGGCGCCCTTCATTTTGAAGGTTTAGATTCAGTGCTTTTTGGTTGTAGATACATTCAATCTCTTCGGAATTCAGTCAGCTTTCCGGCAAGCTATCAAGCGAGGTCATCCGAGTTGCAAAACTCCGGTTGTCGAAAGCAGAAGCAGAAGGTACGAAGAGGATACACATCACAGAGGATTGTCAATTTGAAGTTTCTGTGCCCCTATAGCTCAAGGGCACCCTTGAATTTGACCCTTCAGATGTATGAATTTGCAATTTCCATCTCCCAGAAATCTTTTCTAATTCAGTCTAGCTTTGCGATGCACCCATTCACAAGGTTATCAGACATGCTGAGTGGTCGTGACAGTGGTTCTACTGAGCACGTAAAACAAAGGGTGGACAAACATGAAAATGTCAACCTGTACCTCTATAGGCCAAGGGTGCCCAGCCTTTAGCCCTGTCAGATGAGGTTTTTAGCAGTCAATATCTTCACGAGACTTGTGCGGAATCCTCTTAGCTATCCAAAGAATCCAATCGTCAGCGCTTGGAATTTGTCAAACGCCCGTACATGAAGGGTCAGTGGAGGTCACTAGAGAATGCAGATAACCAGAAAAATGGCAAGTGTGGGACTTACACACTCCCTTGAAAAAGGCACCCTTTTTTTGAGGTCCAAGAAGCAATTTTCTCGCTTCGTCGCCTCTAGAGACATCTCTTCCCAATGCTTCTAGCTATGCGATGAGATTGACGGTGCGTGAATCGGAGTACTCCAGCTCCCGGTGTCAGGGGTCAAAGAATGGTGTTCAAATGAAAGTTACACTTATATCAAAATGGTAATTGCACCATTGCAAGCTAGGGGCGCCCTTGCTTTTGGGGTTCCTGTCTCAACTTTTTGATGCCTTACATACAGTCATTGGTTGCATAATTCTTCTAGTTACGCGATGAATCTATCATCCAGTCGGCAGGACTCATTGTTCACCTACAACAGCAGTTTGAAGCATCAAATGGCAAAATGGAGAAATGGCCAAATCTGAAGACCATGCATCAATTTAATCAAGGGCGACTAATTTTTTGAGGCATCAGACATGCTTCTTAGCAGTTGCAACTCCCAGCAGACATTTCATCTTGGTTCTGCAGGCTTTGCGGTGGACATTTTAGCTCAGTCACAGCTTCGATCAGGCTCTCACAAATCAGAGCTCAACAGGGGCAATTGTAACTTTTCAGTGAGCTATAAAGTAGGAAGTTAGCGAAAAATCTCATAACTGTTGCTAAGGGACGCCTGGAGAGTAAAATTTGGACTTTTTAGAATCAGTGAATTTTTCTGAGCACACCCGGATGCAGAGATTTCAGTTAACTTATTAAAATAATATTAAATTTCAGCTTTTTTTGCATGCAAGCATTAATGGGCGATTTTCTTCAATATTCTAATATTGGCACCCTTTTTGATGTTAAATTGCAAATTTGCATGTAAGGGAGAACTGAATATTTTAATATTATTTATTTTTCGGGACTCCGAGTCAGTGGCAATTGAACTGGAAGGGGTCCAATCAGAAGGCTTCTTTTTAAATCAGGGTTTAAAGCTTGCAGTGGCGCCATAATGCTACGATTTTCTCTATTTATTCAACATGGCGGAAATGCATTTGTGACGCTTTTTTCGCACCAAGCCCCATTCGAAATAGGGGACCTAATTTTTTGCTCCATTACGGTCTTTTTTGGCTTTGGTTCTCTCTCTCTCTCTCTCTCTCTCTCTCTCTCTCTCTCTCTCTCTCTCTCTCTTTTGGTCTCTTTTTGTTGTCCGCTTTCCGGGGATGTGCCCGTCTGTGAGCTTAAACGTGAAATTTTGGCCAAGTCTGAGAATTAGGGTTTGTATTTCTCTGGTCAATCTAAAGTCAAATGGAGTAAGTTGGAATCTGAGCTTCACGTTGCAGTCAGTTTGCTTCCAGTAGGTTCCCAGC
This sequence comes from Sequoia sempervirens, assembly GCA_007258455.2. NCBI lineage: Eukaryota > Viridiplantae > Streptophyta > Pinopsida > Cupressales > Cupressaceae > Sequoia > Sequoia sempervirens. Next base: position 12,043 of record VDFB02076327.1, read on the forward strand.
TAAATTTTACCGAATTCCGGCGACTTACAATTTTTAGTAAGTGTTCATTTCAAGGCGTTCTTTCAACATTTTCGAAGTTTTGATCATTACACTACATCCAGAACACGTCAAGCTGCTCGTCTGCCAATTTTGAGCCAAAACCGACAACTTGCTATTTTTAGCAATTCAGCTTTCGAAGCAAATTTTAGGGTTTATACGCAGAATTCTTCAATGCATGTCTACATTTTCTTTCTGGGTTTTCTGAAACCTACGCGATGGTATAACATGCAAAATGAGCTGATGACTTTCAGAATTCAGCCTTCATAGGCTATTTTTAGGGTTTGCATGTTGAGATTTTCTTTGCATGTCTAAACATTCCTTGTGGGTTTTTCAAGGGCTTCGCAACAGTGTAACATGCAAACTAGGATCAAAACTTTTTTAGGAGCCGCCTTCGGAGGCTATTTTTAGGGTTTGCATGTCAAGGTTTTATTTGCATGTCTGATGATTCTTTATGGGTTTTTCAAGAGCTACGCGGTGGTGTGACATGCAAAGCAAGACGATCAGTTTTCAGAGACTTACTATTTTTAGCAGGTGCATCCCAGCAGCTGCCCAACGCATCAGAGCCACAAACAGGGTGAAGTGCAACAAAAACGAGGTTAAACGGTGGTCATTTGATATACATGCAAGTCAAATTAGGGTTTCTAGCTTCGGGACCCAAAATGAGTGGTAAAAAGTCAGAATTTTCGAAAACCGGTGTATCCCACTGCATTAAGCATCTTTCAAGCTACCCACCGGTAAAATTTGAAGGCAATCGGAGCACTTACTATTTATAGTAAGGCATTCCAGAAACTGGCTAAAAATAGTAAACCAGTGTCAGGCGCCAGTGTGAACAAGCAGGTCATCTGATGAGGAGCACCTCATTCGAATTTCAAGTCAAACGGAGTTGTGGAGGTCTCAGAAATAGGCAGTTGCTATAAATACTAAATAGTAAACCACCTTCAGAAATGTGCTATTTTTAGCAAATCACCTCAGGATGGTAGTGTGAACAGGCTAAGTAGGTCATGAGGATCCTGTGCTTAAAATTTCAAATCGATCCGAGCTTCAGAGATATGAAAATCAAAGGACTTACTATAAATAGCAGGGCATGGATAAACAAGCAGAAGCAGATGAAAATTTCTAAGTGTTGAAATTCGTTCACCTCCACCTTGGAAATACGCCCACCTTAGTTGGAAAGCAAGAAAATTTTCTAAGGCATGAAGATATCCTGCTGGACATGTCAAATGCGCCCAACTTGCCTTGTGGTGGTTATGAAAATTCAAAGTGTTGAAGATATCCTGCAAGTACCTCCAAATGCACCCTCTTCACAAGCAGGAGATAAAAAAATTTTTTAGACATAAGTCTTGTCCTGCAGGTACCCCCATATGCGCCCAAAAAAATGACTCAAGTGATAATGAAGGTGTTGGAAATTATCTAAGGTTTAAACAATATCCACCTTGACCCTCCATATGCGCCCATCCTTCACCCCATGCTGAATGCGCCCATGAAGATATACTCATCCTCCACTACATGCAAAATGCGCCCATACTCAAAGAGAAGGCAAAGAGGGGTCAAAGGCGTCAATGTGAAATCCTCCACCCTATACCAAATGCACCCATCCTCCTCAAGGTAGGAAATGCGCCCAGGTTTAAAAGGAAGTCAAAGAGTCAAAGATGTTGAGAGGTTAATCCTTCACCATGTTTGAAAT
>VDFB02076328.1:0-21346 GCA_007258455.2 Sequoia sempervirens
ATGGAAGGAGAGATAGAGAGGGGGAGGGAGGGAGAATTAGAGAGAGAGGGAGAGGTAGGGAGAGAGAGGTGAGATATAGAGAGAGGAGGGAGGGAGATAGATAGAGAGAACTGGAGAGGGGATGAGGGAGGGATAGAGGGAGAGAGAAGTGCAATAAAGAGAATGAGAGAGAGGTGTGGAAGGAGGAAGGTGGAGAGATTGAGAGAGAGAGGAGGGAGGGTGAGAGATAGGTAGAGAGGGATAGGTTAGATAGAGAGAAGTAGAGAGAAGGTGGTTGGGATGAAGGAAGAAAGAGAGAGAGGAAAGGAGGAAGGTGGAGAGATTGAGAGAGAGAGGTAGAGAGGGATATGTTAGATAGAGTGAAGTAGAGAGGGAAGGTGGGTGGGAGGGAGGAAAAGAGAGAGAGGGAGAGAGAAATTTAGAGAGGGAAGGAGGGAGGTATGGAGGGAGAGAGAGAGGTTAGATAGATAGAAGTATAAAGGGAAGGAGACAATGTGAGAGAGAGGTCTAGAGCATAAGGGATAAAAAAATGAGAGATAAAGAGAGAAAGATGATACAACTTGCTAATTACTAAAATTTGACCTCCTGATTACTAAAATTTGACATGTTGATTATTGAAATTTGACTGTTTGAAATTTGTGAGATCTTCAAAAAACTAGAATTTGCATTATAACTCTTAGAGATCTGAAACCACTCTCAAACATCCTGAAACTATATACATGAAATATAACTTATAAGTATAAGAAAGTAAACGTCCATATGTAAATGTCAACTTATACATATGGACGTTTACTTTCTTATATTTTAAATGTTTATTTCATGTATATAGTTTCCCTAAAAGATAACAAGAAGAAAGAGAAAAAAAAGAGAAGAAAAAAATTCAATGTACACCAAAACGCGAGTGCGTTATAATGCACTCGCGTTATGGTGATGCTATTTTGAATTAAAAAAAAGGTGCATTTTTAAAATTAAAAAACACACACTTTTTGAAATTCAAATAATAACGCGAGTGCGTTATAACGCGCTCACATTTTTGGCTGGTATTACCAAGCCTAGGCTTGGTAACTACCAAGCCAAAACGCGCTCGCGTTTTCACTATGTAAGGATGAAAAAGTGAATTGGCCACTTTTTGGCTACCCATCTTTCTGCACCCACCCATATATTAAATGATTATAGGGTTAAATCAAGAACCAAGTCACTATTACAAGACTCAAAATAATTATCATCATCATCTACTATGTATAGTGTAGGAAATTGTATACCTTTACAATTTCACACTATGTTTGGGTCTCTTAATTCATTGGACTTAATTAAGCTTCTAATTTGCCAAATTATGCATTCCAAAGCCTTATTTTTACCATTTTTTGAAAGGAAACCAACTTTAAATAAATACATTTAACTATTAAATTACCATGGATTATGAGTGTCCTGGAAATTTAGGCAAAGAACCATTCGCCCATGGGGGAATGGGTCCCCTTTATGGGTCAAGACCTAATTTAAAATATGTTTTTGATGGCCTTTTAATGATCAAAATTTAAATTGTAAGTGCTAACTTTTGGAATCTATTTTTTGAGAAATTAGATACAAACCTATAAATATAATTTTTTTATCATTTGAAATCTAACAAGCTAGAGGTGAACTTTTAAGAGCACATATTAAAATTAGATAAAAACCTATAAATACATAATTTTTTTATCATTTTAAATCTAACAAGCTAGAGGTAAACTTTCAAGAGCACATATTATTGTCAAGAGCATTCAAGAGCAACATTATTAGCCATTTACAACAACAATCAAGATCCTAACATCATGTCAAAGTTATGTGTGTTCATGTTGTGAAGGCTAACAAGGGTTGTAGGTCTACATATATTCAAGCATCCAAATCAATCAAGCAAGAAAGATCCAATTCCTTTAAAGAGATGTGCATGACTTCAATCCTTTTAAGAATCCATTGAAGGGTGGTGAGTTGTAGCAAGTGTTCATTAATCATTTCCTTCCTTTCCATTATCTTTTTATCAAGGTTTAATTACCAAAGTAGGGTTTGACCAAGGCAAAACCCCATATAAATAAACAAACAAATTTTCCTTCTTTGTGTATGTGCAAGTTACAGGTCGAAGAAGGATTGAAAATATCTTAAGAGCAATTTTGTATTGTTGCATTTTTTGTCATCAAAGTTGTCAAGACACAAAAACTAAGTCACAAAATTTATTTTCATCATTCTGACAAGTTTGCAAGCATAAATCAACATCTCAGATATGACATTAAAGGAATGCAAAAAGCATTTTCAGAAGCCCTACCTAGGACCCATTCTCCCAAGGGCGACCCTGTCCTTCTACACATATCAGAATCATCTTTTAGTGATAGGTACATACCCTCTGATACCTCTTAGATTTGCTTGCAAATTGTTGTTAGAGTTTGTTACTTTAAAGAATCCATATTTTGCATATTAGGTCATATAGTTCATTTAGTTTCATTGTTTGAAATCATTTCCTAATCATTCTCAGCCCCTGCCCTCAAAGAATCCCCACCAACTCAAATCTGATTGACTCACCAATGAGGTTGAAAGTCTCTTGGTTTTGTAGTTGTTGGGATTCTTAATGAAATGCCTTGGGAGAAGGACCACTAAATCCTAAATTCCTTTCATGTAAAGGGATTAGGGTTTAACCACCCTTTTTTCCTCATTTCCCTATCGTGACACAAAAAGCAAGCTTGGTTAGGAGGGAAGAAAATACATCCACAATAAGAATATAACAATGATAGTGTATAAGGATGGATTTGAACCTTGAATAATGTAAATAAGATTTAAAATGAAGATGAAAACAATTAGAAATATTAAACCTAAAATAATAAGGTTGAAGGATAAATTCCAAGGTAAAACCCTAAGGGGTGTAGGTATTGTCATGTGGAGTTCACTAATTTGTGTAGAAGAATAAAAAATCTCACATAAACTATTTAAGCTAATCAATCAATCGCAATTAGTCTAGAAAAATGAGTAAAGTTAAGACAAACACTAAAATAAATGCTAAAATCAACAAAGAAGGATATAGGTGCTTAACTCTATGTACAACTAGGAATACTCTATTATAACAAGCACATTGTGATTCACCTCATGAATATATTAGTATATTTACACCATCAAGCCTTATAAGACAAAAATGAACTATTATGTTTTGGTTCAAACTCACTATTTGCACCAATCAAGCTTCGTAAGACAAAAATGGCCCTAATCCTTGCATTTGTAGCCTTGAACTTGACATGCGACCTTGAACTAAGAATTTTAAGCTTGAACTTGGAGTCCTATTTCTTGAGAAATATATTTGTCGATAAATATCTAAACAAAATGGTGTAAAAAAGAACTAGTAGAGCTTGCTTTTGGATAGGGTAATTTATGTCTTGTCTTGATTAAAGTCACACCATATTAGATCGATTCAATGGTGTTGACAAGTTCAAAAACACACCAAACACCGTCCAAAATGCTTTTATTTTTGTCCTTATGGATGCAAATGCTAATGTAATGATCTAAGTACTTGATTATAAGTATGATCTAGGGCCTTGTCCTATTGTACAACATGCTAACATTCAAATTGGAATAATTTATGCTTAAGCTTATAGGTAACAATTAATTAGACTAAAGTTGGTTTGGACCCATCATTGATTTTAAGTTTAGAAATTAGGGATCAAGGTTGCACTTGTGGTCTTGAATTGGGTTTAGGGTTTGCACCTATGGGATTGACCCAAGACTGGGAACAAGAAAATTTAGTGTCAAATCTAGATCCTTGGGGAATGGGGACTTTGGTTCAATTCACATATCAAAAAAATGATAGCTTTTGCACTTAAATATGCCACTTGAACACTAGATTATTGCATTAGAGACAAAGTGCTAGAATATAACACTCCAACATTTTGATATAACAAAATATGTGTCATTTGTTAGTCTTAGTTTGCTTTTGTAGTTTGCTATCAATAGTCACAGTTCAATGCCAAAAGTTTTAGTTTGCTGTCAAATTACCATGATTATAGGAAGTTGTTGAAGTCAGTTACATCTATAAATTTGTAAACTCTATTTATGAATAATATAGCATTGAGTGTTTATTTGTTGTTTCAATTTTGAATACAAAGGGTCAAACAAAGTCCAAAACGAATAAAGAAAAGTGCTAGTGATGCACATTTCACCTCTAAAATCTTAAAGGGCACTAAAAATATTCTTCTCAACTATTTAGCATAATAAATGCTTACAATTTTTAGTTCACAAAAAATATTGTAACCATAGGATTCTCTAGTGTAAATAGATGCAACTGAACTATGCAATATATGCACATCCCGACCACAATTCAAATAATTACTTACAATACATCTCACTATAATTAAACTATATTTTATGCTTTAATATAGACTGACCTTAATAATTAGTTGATAAGCTTTTCCTTACCAACTCTTAAGCCCATAAATTGTTTGAATTATCGTCTCATGTAAAAAAATATTATTCAATTATAAGAATTGCCTCATTTTATTGAAAAAAACCATTCTTCTCAATACAACAAAACACTTTCAACTGACACGTTCATTCTCCTTACGACAAACCCACTACACCTATTAACAATACTAATATCAATCATATTCTCTCCCTTTCATTCAACCTTTCTTTTCAGTTCCAATCCATCTTCTCTCTTCAATTAAGATATACATGCATTTCTTGACTAAAATCAATCTTGTACCTTCAATAGATGTCTTGGGCGATGAGGCCCGCTTGAAGGTTTTAAGAAAGTATGAAAGAGACCACATATGCAATTCTTGTGTAACACGTAAGAGACTTAAAGAGACTATTTTTGCATTGCATGTCACATGGTGTGGTGTCCTCCACTAGCTTGATGTACAAAGTTGAGTTTACTTCAATTATTGAATGAATGGATTGACAAGGTTGGTGGGGAAGGCATCCTTTTGGCCAACTTTGTAATAAAATTACTGTTATATGCCGATGACCTCATATTAATTGCTAAAACTGCACATGATTTGAGAAAACATTTGAAGGCCCTTGAATTGTTTTGTCAAGAGGTCGGGATGCAAGTGAACACTTCAAAAACCAAAATAATGATCTTCTCACTGCGAAGAAAAAAACAGCAGATTGAATTTATCTTTGAAGGCAAGCCACTAGAAATAGTGGATGAGTATAAGTACCTTGGGCTTGATTTTCACAACAAGCTTAGCTGGGAAACATGTAGAGCAAAAAGAATTCAAGGAGGCTGGAAAGCGTTGTACTCTTTGCAAAATAGATGTAGAAATGCCGAATTATGGGATTGGAAAACTAAAAGAACGCTTTTTGGTCTTCTTGTTACTCCGGTAATTCTCTATGGGTGTGAAATCTGGGGCAGCAGCATGTCAGATCAGAAATGGAGACAAGTGGAAAGGATACAAAAACATCTAATTATATGCAGCCTCAAGCTTAAGACTGCAGTGCCTTATGAAATTTTATTGGCTGAGACCGGTACTTTTCCTCTGGAGGCCTCAGCGATGACCCGGTTATTAAGCTACTTAAAGAAGGTCCAGAATATGGAGGATCATAGATGGCCTAAGCTAATTATGAAAGAGGAGCTAACTAGAAGAAAGAACACATGGATGAAACTTAATATCAAGTGGATGAAGAAATGGGATATTGTGATGCATGAGTGTCCAAACACAAATGGAGAAATAAAAAATTACGTGAGAGAAAAATTTAAATATGGTATATGGACGAAAAAAACAGGGCGTAAAAAGGATTATTATATCAAAGAATTCAATCCCACAAGGGACCATGAAGAAAAGGCTTATATAGGAGCGAATATCAAATGGAAAGCAAAAATGTTGATAGCCCAATTGCGGACTAGTTCACACCATCTTAGGTGTGAAACGGGTAGGTGGGAGGTTCCTAAAGAAGAGTGGGAAAATAGAATATGCCGCTTTTGTAACGAAGGTATGGTGGAGACAGAATGGCACTTTATCATAGAATGCTCAGCTTATAAAGACATCCGGGCCAGCTATGGGGATGCGGTGCAGGTTGACAATTTAAATACCTTGTTTGAAGATTCAAGACTCGACAAAATTGCAAACTTCATCATCAAAATTCACTCTCGAAGGGCTGATCTCGAACGACACCTCCATTGTGTCTAGGGCTGTGCTGTGTGTTGTTCCGGTGCTGATCTTGGGTCCCATAGGCTTCTTTGGCCTCGTGGACGTCATTAAAATATTTCATTTCATTTCATTTCAATGGTGGCGAAAATAACTCAATATTTTATTTTTTAAATGGGTCAAAATTATCGAAATTCACAAAACCACAAGGCACGTTTTGACAAAAGTAGATTCCCTTCCTCTACCCGCCCTTTCCTTTTTTTTCTTAATTGTATATTTTTTGTTTATTATTATTATTCTGTGGATGGAAGTTGCCTGCCTTCTTCAACTAACGTCGTCATCTTAATGTTGGCATAGAAAAATTTCTGAGCAAGCAACCTTTGTGCCTTACAAATTCCTTTTCATGGGTGCCCAGATTTTAAGATCTAGCTGTGGAGTTCCATCGCCTTTCAAATCTGATCTTTTGTTTTATTTTTTATCTGTAATATTTGCAATTTAAGTGCTTTAATCAATCTGATCTGTGAATTTTGTCTTGCTGAAGAGTTAAGGGATTGCAAGCCTCGAAATTATGGCGGTTTGAATTGGGTTGACTCCATCGAATTCTTCAGATTCCAAGCGGGTTTGTGGAAATTGTTTTAGGTTGGGCACTGTTTTTTGAAAACTTTAATTTTGTAGGGTTTGTAAAAACTTCTTCCTTTTGCAAACTTTTAATCATTAATTTCGTTGGTTTTGTAGGGCTTCACCTTTTTTCAAGTATTCTGTCTTTTTCTTTGAGATCTCGGTGTCTGAGGGTTTGGGCAGGATCGTCTTTCCTTGTTTCGGTTGTGTTGCTTTAACGATTAGGATTTGTGTACAATTTGTGAAAATTGAATAGATTTTTCAGGGTATCTGTGTTTGCTTGTATTGGGATCTTATTATTTGCCTTGGCTTCGTTTTTTTTTGTTGTCGAATGTTGTTTCTTCTTTCGCTCTTTTGCTTTTATCGGTCTTTAATTCGGCGAATTTGTATTAATCTTCCTTCGAAGAATCGAACAATTAACCGAAATTTAACGGAAATCCCGAGGGTAACAGAATGAACAGGCATATGTTCTCTAGCCAGATTGTTGATAAGTATTGCTCAGTTTTTGGATTGTTGAAGTGCAAAATTCTATTTTAAGACATCATCGGGCGAAGAGCTTTTAACTCTGACGTAATCTTGAATCAAAATCTGCACTCGCGGACTTCTTATAGAAGATCTCTGTTTATTCAAGAGTTTGGAATGAAAAAGGATTCAACACAGCTGTTTTTCAGATAGATTCACCGAAAAGGGTTTGCACGGCTTAAATTTCTCTAATATTTTGGTTTGCTGCTTGAATTTTAATAGATTCGGGAAGAAATCATCCTTCTTTTCAGTTAATGCGTCACCTGCAGTTAAATCTGTTCAGTGGACTGGATTTAGCCACAATTTTATAAAATTTGGGAATCTTTTGACAAAGGATTTGCATTAAAAATGTTGAGAACCCGGGATCTCTCTCCCTATGACGATTCTGTGAAGAAAATCCACCGTGCTGCTACAGATCTGCGTGAGTTACTGGATGTGCAAGCTTCAATCGGCGGTAGGAGATTTGAATCCCATGCAAATCATCATTCAAGTAAAAGGACATTGACTACTCAGAAGGTAGGGATAGACAGCAAAGATTATGTCAAGCCTGTCTTGAAGAGAAAGCATGTATCAGTCGATGAGAGAACAGTGGTAGAGGATATTATGTCCTACATGAATCGTGCATCAAAGAAGCAGAAATTACCCACAGCTTCTGTAGAGAAAAGTGCTGCTGTTCGATTGCCATCACATCGCAGAATTTTGAGAGTCTCAGGATCTGGAGATTCAAGCAAAAAACTTCTAATTTCCAGGAATCTAAGACAGAGTTCTCACGGAGGAGAAGTTGAGGAAGATGCACACAATAATGGCTTTCATATCACTTCAAAAGCTAGGGATTTAATTGAAGACTACGATGAACGCATACCTGGTAAGAGTTTGCACATCCATTCAAAATTTACTTCTGACACCGAAAGCCTCTTAAGTGGTAGAGGGTATAAGAACGAGTCTATTGATTGGCCACAGAAAACTGCTCAACCCCGGTTGTCTGTTGAAAGGTTGGAAGCAAGGCCACTTTTACAGAAAAGAATGATTGGTAATCAGGACTTGAAGGACAAATATGATGGTATTGTTAGGCATGAAAGTTATGGTTTAAGATCTGATGTTTCTTGTGAAGAGTCTCAAGATGCTGTTCTTGGAGATGAGTTGGCAGGGCTCATTTTCATGTGTAATGATCAACAGAGGGTTAATTGTTTTAGGTACAAGGTGTTTGGTATGCCCAAAGCAAAGTTGAGACTTTTAGACCATGTAAAACCAGGTACTAAATTGTTTCTTTTTGAGTATGAATCTAGACAGCTTTGGGGCATATTTGAGGCTGCTTCTTACCCTGGAATTGAGCTTGAGAATGATGCCTTTAGAGGATCGGAAGTTGACTTCCCCTTACAGGTATGCTAAGCGTCAACCTTTTTCTGTTAAATATGTAGATGGTTTGTATGTTCTAGCAATTGTTATGTTATCAGAGACAAAAACAATCTTTGAGTGCCCTGCCAAGAGTTTCAATGAGTTACAGCTTGAGACTATGAATTGTTTACCCTCGTTTAGGAAATAAGCTGTTTTGTCAAATTATAATTATGTTAAGGCAAATACTTGGGTATTGCAGACCGTCTTAAGCTCTGTGCCTGCTAGTGATTACTTGAAATGGTCTGGAATTTATTATGTTGGAAAAAATATTGCTTAAAAGATTATTATAGTGATGCAAGAGTAGTATTTTAATAATAAAAAAGCTTCTGAAGAACATATACTTGTTGGATGTGTTAAATTGAGGCTTACAAATATGGAATAATTAAGTTTGAGGATTCAGAAAGCTACTAATGCCAGTGAGGACTGCTCTCCTGGGTGGAGATCCAAAAATGAGGTAATTGCCACATGTAATAAATATGACTTTGGGCTGCAATTAAACTCAAGTCCAGCTAAAGCTCCTGCAGCAATTAAACTGGCCAGCAAATGTGGTGGATCATTGCCCATCATCAACTGGAACATTAGTAACTTTGACCTGGAAGGCTTTGGTTTTAAACATTCATATTTATATGCTTCAGGCAGTAATCTCGTTGAATACTGCAGTCCTTGTGATATGTAGTATAATTTTTAATAAGCTCTACTAATACGGAGATCTGGATGAAAGTGACTGAGGATCTGAAAAGCTTAATCTGGCAGCAATAACTTCTCTTTTGGGTGGAGAAGCATGATGAATGCCAGTTGCAACAAAGGCCACGTTGGGTGGGATTGCTCATCTTGATCTACATACCAATAGCAATTAAACTTATGATGGCAGGTTTGGTTGGACACGCTCCTTTAATACATCTAAACTAACACTCTGGTTCATCTACTGGCAGACCATTTTTGAGCTAGAAAAAAAAAAATTTGAACATTTCTTTTCTGTGACCAACTATAAAATTTGGTATTGTATTGTATCTCTTAGTCTATGATGCAGATTAATACATTTTGTTTTCTTTTAGAAGCAAACAGCCGCTTATTGTTCAAAATCATCTAGGAAGAAACTATTTGATCTTCTTCCAGAAGGCCAATTATTTTTTAGTTTTATAAGTAGTTTACAGGGTTATGCGAGTCTTGTCAAAATCTTGACAAGTGGCTGTCAATATTTGTAAAGTTAACATGCAACTGCTTAATCTGGATGAATGGTGACTGTTATTTAAAGTTCTGCCCATTAAATGTAAGTAATGAGAGCTGTTCCTATGATACATTTTTAGAACTTAATGTAAGCAACGACAACTCTTTTAGAAGTTGGAACATATTCTTCTAATCCTGATGATGGAATAAGTAGTATGATCCAAAACGCCGATTTTAGTAATAACAACACAGTTTAATCCAGAAAAAGTTAGTCAAAAACTATTATGGACTGTGGAAACATCATTTTTTTTTTGTAGTGTCCTAAACTAAACACAATCTAATTAATCACACTCAGAAAGCCTTTAACTACATCGATTTTTTTATATAATTCTCTTAAAACACATACATGCAAAATGAGAGCAACGAAACTATTACAACTGACCAGGAATGCCCTGCACACAGATCTGATATTTGATATATGCTAAACATAGCAGTATGCATACTAATCCCTCTGCTGAACTGGATGCTCTGCATGGTGTTTCCATTGTTCTGCACCACATACTACACTTGTGGGTTTTTGTCCTCAAGAATGTATGCAAGTTCATGCCTGAAGGGTTTTATAAATGATTGAGATGATACTCTAGCATATGGTCTGCTGCTTGAGGGTTTCCATCCCTAAGATGATCTGATTAGCTACGCTTGAGGGGTTCCATCTCCAAATGCGAGCAGTTGCTATGACAGTATCACAAGCCTGTCAAGAAAGTTGATTTTTGTATATCTTCTCTTCTCTCCCCGTGCTGTTTATTTTCCAGCTTCCTTGACTGTAGGCAATCATTCTTCAATCGATGGCAGTTGACTGACAAGCTCCTCCGCCAATCTAGGATAGCTAACTGGCAAGTTCATTACCTTATTTAACTGACCCTTAGTGGAAGCAACTACAATCCTAACTGACTGATCACACCCCTCCTTATTCTGAACACAAACATTTTTAACTGAAAACTGAAAATAACTAGAGACTTGCTACTCCTACACTGCAAAAGCTCTCACTCAGCAACAGATCATAAAAGGACACATGACAAGTGTTACAGGTTGCGATGCAACTAAGTGATATCTGGGAATGGCACAAATTTTGTACTGTGTAAAGTTTTGTAGGCTTCAACTTGAATTTATAGTGATGAATTATAAAGATTTATATTTGATCATCTATATATAGATGTAACGAGAATATTACACTTTTGTTCCCCTCATTTAGAGCAGTATTATTATTTCAAACTGTAGTTTAATTGTGTTTAACTATTTGAGTTGCACCACTGTCAAATTATATATGTTTAGTTGAGATGCTGATTATTCATATGTGATTGGGACCCATTTGTTTACCGAGTAGGCTTTCATGTCATTGCTGTTGAAGATTATGAAGGCAATTGTCGGCCTAAAGGTTGAGACTGGTGGGCTACTAACTACAAAGTTAAAACAACACGTTCTTAAAATTGATAAAGCCCCATATACACAACGGGGCTCTCATAAACCATGCTTGGCACGCTAAGGCCAGAACCTAAAGATAGTCTTTGCACCAATTATGTAGCACAAATGATTTTTAATTATTGGTTTTTGCCACAGTATTTGTCAAGTCTGGAGAGACAATACTGTCTTGAATGAGAATTCCATTTATTATGATACAAACTGTTATAATTTTTTTTAATTGACATTTCAAATGACTTCTCATATTGATAAATATGCAGAGTAAATTGATGCCATTGCAGGGGATACAAAAATATTAAATGCAGTAGCCAATGCCATTATTAAAATTTTGTACACAGTTGTTTGCAGAATCTTGTCTCATAATTGTATGGACTGTTAAACTTAAATCCATTTTTTTTTGGCATTTCACAAAGTAAAAGGCTATATCACTTTTTGGGTCAAAATTAATAAAAACACCAAATTTAAAGTTATGGCATAATGCTGAAAACTGGATGGTTTACTCCTCAATGGAAGCTGCGGTCAATCTGATTTTCTCTGACAAGAAAATGTGGAGCTATGGTCAGCTTTTGTACTACTTGGAATCTTCTCCACTGTAGTAAGACAGATTTGATTTTGCCTAAAATGTATATAGAGAAAGTTTCTTTGGACATCTAATCCTAAGTGACATTAATAGATGTTAATATTAATAAGAAATACTGTACCATAGTTCGTGTGCACATTTCTCACCTATATATTTTTGATAACTGTATGTTGCCTACTGCTATAATCTCCTAAGATGCCAGTCCAACGGGGAACACCTGTTTGTCAACAATCATGTCTTCCTGTATACATTCATTCCCGTGTATACTGAAAATGATCTTTCATTTTGATTTTTCTTGGGTTCCTGCCAATGCATGGATCCTCATTTGCCCTCCTGTAACTGGCTTGCACCACATTTCCTCATTCATTTATGTTCAAGTGATGAAAATATTGAAGGTAATTCACACTAGTTCAACAATCATAGCCTTATGTTTCTATTGCAGGTCAGATTTTCTATCTACAAACTGTGTGATCCGCTTACAGAAAAGCAATTCAAGGAAGCTATTAAAGAAAATTACTTCTCTATGAGAAAATTTCATTGGGATTTGAATGCAGAACAGGTAATACTTATGCATCATCAAATCCTTTATAATTTGGATTTTTTTTTGAAAAAGTATCTGAAATGTGTACAGATAAAATTGGCAGGTAAAGATCCTGATTTTATCTTGCAATTTAGAATCTTTTTATAGACAATTTATATACACTTACTGGTTTGGTTTCAGGTATCTAAGTTGGCTCAATTATTCCTCTCGAATTTACCCCCTGTTTCAAGGGAGGCTTTGCATATCACTAAAACTGTTCCACCACCGTCTGTTTCAAGGGCAACTTTGCTTGCTTTTAGTCTTCAAGAACAAGAAAGTTTACCTGACAGCATATATGACAAGGTTTCACTTGAGGAAAGATCTATAGTGGGACAAACTAGAAGAGAAATTTTATGTGGAGATAATAGCCTTAGAAAGTTAACTCCTTCAGCAACCTCTAAGCTTGGGCAGAAAGATTATAGATTAAGAAATTTATCTGAGGACTTGGAATTTGAGGATGTTGATGGAGGATCATCTACAACAAGTGGACGCTATATGAGTGTCAGAGAGCATGTGATGAAAGATCTAACCAAATTGAAGAGGGGGCATTTGAAAGATTTAAATAAATTCAACGATGACTGGCTTAATCATAAGGTAGATGTCAGTGGTGAAGAAGGAAGGCATGACTACTGCCGCAATGAACTAGATGCAGAACATTTTAAAGACAACCCATCCTATGGTTTGGGAGGTTATCCCCATAATGATGTTCTGCAAGGCCATGTGGATGCTGCATATTTGGGTTTGAGTGAAAAGGAGTCATTTGGAAGAAGTTTTGATTCAGTACCAGCATTCTCTACGAAGGGTGCAGATCCGTTAAATATTTGTCTCCAAGAAAGCAATGGGAGAAGTGTAAAACATGTTTATCCTGCAGCAAGGGATTTGGAAAGTATTGTATATCCAAGTTTGGCTATGTCAGTTAAGGGACACTCTGCAGAGAGTATAAGAGGTACGCATATTGATCTTGTAAATGCTCGTTATAATGTTCGAAAAGCTATGGAAAGTGAAATGGAACAGTTCAATGACCTTGAGAAACAGTTAGAACCTAGTGTATCCAGCTATCGTGATGCTCTATCATCTGTTGGTCTGGGTATATTGGACAAGAATTACCTTGATGCAGAGAGAGCACTAATTAGCCAGAAAAGCTTCTTGACATCTAAATCTAATAAAGAAGTTCATCGAGTGGCTACTCCAAAGTATGAATCTCAGAAGTTTCAGCAGTTAAGTTGTCATGATGCAACTGGGGATATAACTGCAGTTAAAAGGAATTTCTCTGCCATGGCTGATGATAGTATGGATTGTTTGTCAACCAGGGTTGTTGACAGCTTGGGGAAAATAAGAGTTACAGCAAAGAATGATTCTCCACTGATAGAATCAATGCATGACAAAGGAAGAATACATAGATTAGATGGGGATGAGAGGAGTCACTTTAAGGAGAATCTTCTTGTTTCAGCTTCTAACTTGGAAATCAAGCCTTCTGTAAGAAAAACTGCGGTGTCTCCAAAAAGCATAAGTAATACAACACATTCAAACTCATTGTTAAAAGCAGAAGCCACTGGAACTAATCAACAGAAGAAACTTACTGTCTGGTCTCGCTTGTCTGCACCAGTTTCAACAACATACAATACCATGAGATCCAGAAGCTTAAGCTTAGATGATAAGACCATGAGATCCAGAAGCTTGAGCTTAGAAGAAGTGAAGCATACTGATGAAGTTCTTTCAGAACAAGATTATGAGACAGACACTACTAGAGAAGAAGATTACTATAGTCCTAATGAATTTGAAGTTATTGACACACCCCAAGAAGAATTTGTTATTGATTTCAAGCGAAGAAAAAACATTCATGGATCTGAACAACATACAAAGTCAGAAGTGGGAAAAGAGAAAGTGTCAAAAGATACCTCACAGGAAAATAACATGCAAAATGAATTTGATGCTCAGAAAAAGAGGAGGCGTCTAATCCGCCCTGTTTTTTCGCCCAGTAATGTCAAAGACACATCGGCTTCTGATGCAGTGGTTGAGAAGCAACAAAATGCTTCTGCACCCACTGTGGAAGTTGATGGTACTGATCCTAAGAAATAGATGCCAAGAGCATCTGAAACAAGGGCAGCTTTGCACTGTCCCCAAAAGGCGGCTTGATATGAGTGCATTGATTAATCCCAGTTCAACCAAATAAATATTTTATTCAAGGATATGTGCTGATTGAAGCACGTCAATGCCATAAAGGGTGCAATATACCACATAAATTTAAAGTGCTAGTTACTATTTACCTTCTGGTAAAGTTGAATTTTTAACATTACTTCTACCCAGCAATACATTTCAATCTGTCTACTGAGAGAGCACAATTCTCTCTGTATGGTTTTAAGAACAGAAGACTGAAGAATATGAGATCATCTTTCTTGAAATTGAGAAGGAAAATGCTGCATGACAGCAAAACATGTAGTGGCAATCATATAGCTCTACGTTTGCTCCTATACGTCATTTGGTCTATAATCATTTACAGATTGGACTAATGCTAAAAAATGGATCCCCTTCTGTGGGGCTGGATAGACAAGTACCATTTCAAACAAAGATTAATCATCTGTGTTACCATAAATAGCTAGAGCGCTATATTGCCTTCATTCTGTGCAGGCTTTTAGATGATTATACCTGCAAAATTCTGGTAAAAGACTGCTTATGTTCTGAACTATGCTTTGTCATAGTAATTGTACAGTCAACCTTGCGAATTTTCAAATCAAACAAATTCCCCTAGTCTGTTGCATGAGCTTAATGTCCTTGGAGTGGGTAAAATATGGATTTAGCACCTGTAAACCATCTGCTGATTTTTTATACAGAGAATCAACTGGTCTTTGAATATTATATTTTTGGCAATGGTCTATTTTCTTATATTTATGTTTCATGTTGTATTATCTGAAATATAAAAACCCAGTAGCCCTTTACAGAAACGAAATCAGATGCATGTTGATGGCACAAGTTTCGACGAAGTTTCAAAAGTTGTTCTTTTGAAATCTTTTATGAAATAGTGGTATTTCAGTCAGGAGTTATTGATCACATTCTATTTTTGTCCTCCACAAGAGGGGATCGACATACTTGAGTATATTATTGCTAGAAGGTTTTATAACCGAGGATGGGAGAAGATGTTATTACACTTGATTGATTAATGATTTTCTAATATATGGCAATGATAGTCTAAATGTAACCATATTGAGACCTGGGCCTACAAAATTCTAGATGCGTGTTTTTGAGGGCAATGTTAATTACAGTTTTTTGGGTTCATCATACTAGCTCGACCATATTGTCATATTTTTCTGTCTAGGGAGGTTTTCTGATGTTACAGTGGCCTCAAGAACATGGCTTCTGTTTGTCGCTTATTCCAAGCATCTTTATAAAGCTTCCGTGCAACACAAGGGGTACTGAGTATTTTCATGAGGCGTCAACACAACGTTAGAGGCAACATAAGTAGGGTGGTTGGCAAAGAGGTCGGATTCAATTGGTATATTGAGTTTTTGTTTGCGACATGATCTTGGTGACCCAAGGTGACTGTTGGACTTATTAGCCACTTTTTTGATTTGATATGTTACTGATTAACTCATACGATATATTTTGTCAACCCTGGAGACGCTTACCATGCGGTAGGCTCACTTCCTCCATGCTATTCTAATGCTTTTAATGGACTTCTCTAAAGTTTTCAAAGGTAAAAATAATTTGAAATACCTTAAACTTTAAAAGATCAAAAGAACCACTTTACCGATTTATATCTAATTCATTGAAGTAATAAGAGCGTGCAAACTATCGATATTTTGGGAGTAGAACAAGATCAAGAAAACTTGTGAGCTTAGACAGCATGGTTTTGGAGTATTATGTTAAATAAAAATTTGATAAATTTGTTGTATATTCATAAATATCATATTATTCCTCATCTCCTTGAGCATTTCACTGAAGTAGGACCTCGTCAGTCCTTAAAATGGGGTTTGTATTGTTAGAAATGCCAATTGATCCATAAGAATCTGTGAAGGTAAAATTTTCAATCAGCAGTAGAAGACACTCAGTTTTGTCCATAGAACAAAACCACTAATTTTCGACAAGACTTGGGAAGCCGGAAACAAAACCACCATGGCGGTTTCCTTTCTGTCAAATCAAAACTGATAGTTTTGTCATGATGGAAAAATCTGGAATTAAACATGAGCAATTTTGATTCCAATTCTACATCTGGATCCTTATCTTCTCAAGAGGAATGTTCTAGGGTAATCAAGAATGAGGATGGAAGGTGTTTAGAATGCAAGAGTGATTGCCATGGAAGGTCACATGGAAAGGGTGATGAAGAATCAAACATGGATAAGCCAACAACGATAATATACACTATGACAAGAAGGATAAATGGCCCAAGGATAGTTATCTGCCTTTACCCCGGAAATTTGACATTGGATACAATGGGGAAAGATGATTTTGATAGACAACCCTTTTGAAGAAAAGTAGGTGAAAACTAAACAGACTTCATTTACGATTGAGACTAAAATTGTCCAATGGGGAAAGATGATTTTGATAGACAACCCTTTTAAAGAAAAGTAGGTGAAAACTAAACAGACTTCATTTACGATTGAGACTAAAATTGTCCAATGGGGAAAGATGATTTTGATAGACAACCCTTTTAAAGAAAAGTAGGTGAAAACTAAACAGACTTCATTTACGATTGAGACTAAAATTGTCCAATGGGGAAAGATGATTTTGATAGACAACCCTTTTAAAGAAAAGTAGGTGAAAACTAAACAGACTTCATTTACGATTGAGACTAAAATTGTCCAATGGGGAAAGATGATTTTGATAGACAACCCTTCTAAAGAAAAGTAGGTGAAAACCAAACAGACTTCATTTACGATTGAGACTAAAATTGAAATAAAATCAATTGTACGACAAACAATGTTGAATTTTTAGTTGCAAGTACCATAAGTACCATAAATTAGAGTAAATGCACTTGGAGATCTAGGTTCATGGTGCAATTTAATTTGCACTAAAATTGTTAAAAAGCTTGGGTTTATAACATATGAAAATCCTCTGCATGTACATTGAATTTGGTGAAAGTCGTTGAAGTATTAATAACTAAAAGTGCAAAGTTTATTTTGGTGTAAATTTATGTAATCAAATAATGAAGTGGATACAAAGGTTAATCTCCTTAATGCTTTTGATATAGTGCTTGGTACTCTTGATTTATATGTTGAGATGCAAATTTCATGAGGTGGGATAATAAATATAGATGGGTTAACGATGGAGTTAAACACATCATAGAGGAACATCAAAGCAAAACATAAGTTACAATGTTAAGTCCCAACCAAGCAAATCACATTAATTCAAGAAATTGAACATATTTGTCTACTTTTGTTGAAAGATAAACAAGATGGATTGGAAAGTTTACAATGACTTAACTCTAAATTATAAGGCTTGAATGAAGTATTGTCATCTTTACAAGAAGTGTTCCATGATCCCTAGGGGTTGCCACCAAGAAGGGAGGTGGAGCATGAGATCAACTTCTATTTGAATCTCTTCTACCAAACATTGACTTGTATTGACAATCACTTTTAGATAGCAATGAGGTCAAGAAATAACTTTAAGAGTGATTGGTATAAGGGGTCATTCTTTGAAGTATTTCCCCATGTAGCACACCTATTGTGATGGTAAATAATAAAGGTGGTCCTTGGAGAATGTATATAGACTACAAAGCATTCAACAAAATCACAATAAAGAAAATATATCATTTTATGAGGAATGAGGATTTGTTGGACCAATTGTAACGTGTTAAGTACACAAGAAGGATGACACTTGGAAGATTAATTTAACACAAAACAAGTGGTGAGCTAAATTATGCCTTAAATTAAACTAGTGAATGTACTGTTATGACTATGTTGTGGACTAAGTGTAACTTCAATGAATGCAACCTAATTTGGGGAGAAATATGAAAATACAAAAAAATATAGTACCAAAATTTGGAGATATAGATAATTGTAATGCCAAAGCAAAACTAAATCCATCTTGAGAGGTCTACATGCACCATGAAGAAAAAAAGATCTATTAAATTGCAAATAATGAAAATATATTTGTAGAAATAAAAATGAATAATAAACTATGCACACATTGAAAACATTAGACAAAAATAGAGATACACAAAATCATCTATATATTTTTCAAGGATGCCACCAACCACCAATCTTTTGAGTGGATTCTTTTCAAAAAGATAGGGGTGGATGACCCCCTCTATACCTAAACAATACAATGCATAATTGTTGAAATCAAAATTTATTGAATAGATCTACAAAATTCTCTTGTTCTCTCATTTTTCTCCTTTCTTTCTACCCTTTCTTTGAGTGAAATGAAGGCAAATATATAGACAACATTCCTAACAAATTATCTAAATTAAAGGAAAGGCTTACAAGAATCTTATCTCAACAAAATCACTAAGTTTGTAGCAATCAACCAATCAAAGGCTTCTCAAATCTAAATAATATTTGGTACAATTCTAATATCCGTACAATCAAATTAATAAAATGTCTATTTGCAAGAATCTTTTTAATTTAAAATAATAAAAATATGTTAGAAATAATCGAAAATCATTATTGTGAAAATGACATTTTTTTTATAAGGAAAAGCAAGTTTTGAGGGGACCTCGACACCCTTTACAATGGAGAAAAGCTGCGAAAAGACTAAATCAATAAAGCCAACAACCCAAAAAAACCAAAAAGTTGACAAAAGAAAAAACCAAGAAACCCGTCAACAGCCCTACATCAAAACATTAGCAACACAACTGACCAAATAAAAGCAACAACAAAGCTAGAACATTTTTTCAAGAACATTGGCCAAGACCATATTTTCTTCAATGACCCCCTCGTGCATCTCAACCACATCCTTGAGCTCCTCAAATGAGATAGTAGCCCGTTTCTTGGTCTTGCTCCTCGTTCTCATACACAAGCCAACATCCAAATTATTTTCCACATTAGGACCAATATCCTCAATCCTCTCTTCCAAATTCAAGCAGTTAACATCTTCAATGACCTTCTCATGTTCTCCTAGATCTAGAGACTTTCCAGTCCATTTTATAGCTTTCTCATTTAAAACAGAGAGACCTTTAGCAATAGATTTCAAGGAATTTTTGCTAATATTAACAATACTCTTCAAATCATTAGAAATCTTACTAATTTTTTCGTCCATATTAACAAACCTCTCCTCAATAGTCTTTTGGACCGCCATTTCTAGGGATGTAATCCTCTCCTCATGAGTTTTACCAAGATGATCAACATCAACAACAAGTCTATCAAGCATAACATTCATAGTCTTAACCTTACCTTTGATCAACCATTCCTTTTGGTTGCTATGCACAAGCGCAACACAAACATCTTGCTAGTTTTAAAGCTGTACATTGAGCTCTTTGACTTTCGAGAAAAGCCACTTCACCAATGAAAGCAAGTTGTGAGTACCATCTTCCACCATTCTGCAGAATAGGTCCATATTAACATCATACCAATTTATCGGTGGCATAGCTTGAGAACCAACATTCTCAGTAGGAACCTCTCGAGCCCCCTCTTTGCCCTCCAAATCCTCCTCAGCAGGGGAATCCTCCACTTCAATTACCTCCACTTTCACCCTATGCTTATTCGGAAAATTTTCCAAGTCTGCCAGAATTTCCAACTGCTCTTCCTGTTACCCAATTTTCACCTACGGGCTCAATCAAGCAGGGTAACCTATGTTTTCAAGTGTTCATGAGGGCCAACTAAAGGAACATTTTTATCTGGGTTACTTTTTCTAACTTGTTTGCTTCTTGTGCAGCTGCGGGGGGAGGGGTTATGTTTTAAAATTCGGCACGTGGATTAAATGTGGCTCCCACAAGGGTTGAGCCCAACGTGTAGGTTTTCAGTTTTGGGTGGGTTTTCATTTTATGTTTTTGCCTTGTTTTCCCCCTTTCCGTTTTGTTTTCCTTATGCCCTTTTTCTTTTTGTTCTGTCGGAGGCGGAGTCGGACTGAAACCAAACATTGGAACTTTCCAAAGTTTCAGTTTCCGTTTTCGTTTTGTTTTTGGTTCTGCACTTGTGTGTGTCTCATTTTCTTCTTTGACCTTGCGTTTGACCGTGGGGTGGTTTCCTTTTCATCTTGTGTCCTTGCCTTGTTTTCTCGTTTTCCTTTGTTTTGTCGGACCCGGGACGGGGACCAGAACCGAACCTGGAACTTTTCCAAAAGTTCCAGTTCCTGATTTTGTTCCGGTCCCGGTTTCGGTTCCCCCGGGCTTGTTCATTTGTCTTACCTTTGTTCTCTTTTCTGTGGTCGGGGGGTGTTTCCTCCCCTTCTTTTTCTTCCTTTTTCGTTGTCTTTGCATAATGTTGGAGGCGGGTTCGGGACGAAATCTTAACTTGAAACTTGATGAAAGTTTCAGTGTCGGATTTGTTTCCGACCCCTCTCCCGCTGTGTTCCACCTGGGATCGGTTTTCGTTCCGATCCCGTTTATGTTTTGGCGTCCTTTGGTATTTGTTTTTGTGTGCCTTGGGTTTTCTTTTCCTTAGGCACTTTTCTTCGTTTTGCCGGACTCAGGATCGAAACTGAAACCGAACTTGGAACTTTTCCAAAAGTTCCAATTTCGGTTCTGATCCCGGTTCCGCCCTTCTTTTCTTTGCTTTTTCGCTGTCGGTGGTCGGGGGATGTCTCCTCTTTGTTCTTCCTTGTGTTTTTCTTTCTTCCTTCGTGCCTTGTATGTTGTCGGGAGCGGGATCAGAATGAAATCCGAACTTGAAACTTGATGAAAGTTTCAGGTCCAGATTTGGTTCCGGTTCCGGTTCCGCGAGCTATTTGGTTTTTCCCCCGTTCCGACTTTGGTTCCCATTTTGATTCTCATCCCGACTCTGACTCCGTCGAAGGATCCAAGCTCAGGAA
>VDFB02076329.1:0-139599 GCA_007258455.2 Sequoia sempervirens
ATACATGAAATATAGCTTAAAGTATAAGAAAGTAAATGTCCATATATAAAGTTCAATTATACTTAAATATTTATTTCATGTATATAGTTTCACCAAAAGAGAAATAGAAATAGAAATAGAAATTTCAAAGCAAACAATGACATGAACACATTTCATTATAACACACTTGCATTTTCTCTTTTATGAGACCAAAAAGTGGGGTGGCCACTTTTTCCCCCCATCTTGGTGCACATGCTCGTAGCATGATGTAAATGGTTCCCAAGATGTATGGTGATAGTTGAAATTGGTGTAAGTGTGACAACAAGTTGGCAATTGGAAAATGAATGAAAATGTACTATTATAATTTTCCAAGTTTGTTGTAGGTGTTCAAGGAAGCCATGAGATCTACAAGATGAAGAGAAATTTTTTATTTCAAAATATTATGAAAGCTAAGAAGGTGTCAAGGTATGAGGATCTAACGACTTCAAGGGAGGAGGTACCTAGAATGTTGTTTCTTGTTGAAATCATCCATATATGTAATTGTTATTAAGGAATTTTGTTTCATGAATGTACATATGAAAATTGTCATAAATATGTGTCAAGTTTTGTTGTAATGTATATGTTCATTTCGGTTAGGTGATATTTTAAGGCTACAAGATTGGGTAGTTTGATAAGACACCCTAATCTTGACTGCATCAAATAGTAGCAAAATAAGGTTTGATGATATAATATGTGTGAGGAGAAGGGTTTTAGATATAAGATATGTTGTTGTGTTTTGTTTGAGAAGAGCTCTAAAAATATCTTGTTGTAGGTTAAAATAAATTTTGTTAAATGTAATTGTGAAGAGCTAAGGTTCGATGAGTTGTGATTATGAATATTTATTTTGTGTAATTGATTTGGGTTGTCCTACAACAAAGATATAGCTAGGTAGAAGGTGTGATAACTTTCTCCAAAATGGAAAGTTGATAGAAGGGGTTTTGAGATTGCATCTTCTAGAGTCATTGTTAAGTAGAGGACAACTACAGTTTATTGAAGAAGAGAAGTTGTGTACTTCAATGAAGATAGTTGAGAGTGAAAAGGTCAATTGAATGGGAATCCCATCGAGATAATGATAAACATCCATTTGAGATTGGATAGGTTGGAAGCTATTTTACATGGAGAAGTTGTAGTAGATATGATCAAGAATGGTGAAGAATGTCATCTAGGTGGCATGAAATCAAAAACAAACTCGATTGCAATTGAAACATGTCTTTTTAGAGGCATGGGTGTGTTGATGGATGAGGTTGTGGTAGAGAAGGGTGATGATGAAAAATTTGCTTTGTCTAGTATTGATTTGTTTGGAGATATGAAAAAAGGTAAAAATAATGAAGAAAAAATCCTCTTGATTGAGTATAATATAGAAAAGAAAATGGTGAAAGAAGATCAAGAAGTGTAGGTTGCAGAAGATAAAATTGTTGTTGTAGAAGTTCCTTTAGAGGGAGTATTTAATGAAGACCCTATACTTGATTGTAAAATAGATGAAAATTTTTTGCTTGAACAAGAGGTGAATAATATTGATTAACTCACCTATTTGTGTGATTATTCACATAAAAATACTCTTATAGTTGAGAATGAATAAGACAAAAATAATGAAAAAAGGTGTTAAATTTTTATGATTTTCATAATTATACTAATGAAGTGGTGTATGCAAGTATAAAAGAGGAAATAATTCTTTTTAATAAAATTTATGAAGATTTGAATTTAGCTAAAGATGATTTTGGGTGGAAATGGATAGTTTATTATAGGTTAAATCCTACTAAAGAGAAAAATAAATAAAAGTGCATTTGGAGGAGGTTGCTCTATGGTGGATAGAATTCCACAATTGAAAGAGGGTTTGGTAAACAAATTTTGCAGAGGAAGATAGGAAGAGTTCCAAGTAGATGTTGGAAAAGGAGAAAAAATATCATGCTACAAATGAAAGTATTGAAGTATGCTACAAATAGTTTACTGTTTAGAAGGATAGTTCAACCACCCAACCCCATTTTATGAGCCATGCTCACAAAATTTTTACTCGATGTGTCTAATGCAAGAGTATCCAGACTCACAAGCTATCTTGCATCACCAAAAAAAATCATTATTTTTGGTGTAGGTTTGAGCTTCAAGAGCATATTGTGGAGTGATGTAAGGATAAAAATGTCCATTTATAAATTCTTGACTTCGATTCCAAAAATTAGAGGTAATTTTGTTTAATATAATTTTCAACAATTATATTTTTGCATAATTTCAATGTTTGAAGGATTGGAGTCCCTTGCCATGTCAGAGAAAAATTTTAAAGAATTTTTTTTAAAAAAACTTGGACACCTAGATAAGTGTGCATAAGGAAAATGACCTTTGGTATTCCATTCTTGTCTCCTCCTTTCAATTTGGATGCATAAAATGGAGGACAAAGCTATTGATTTTTGGATAAACAATTAATGACTTCAATTTCCAATTTTGGGTGAATGAACATTACTTGGTTTATTATTTTCTTCATTTATTTGAGATGTCTATAACAAGGCATTGGATATGGTGCAACCTTGGTGCCACATTTGGAAGGAAAAAAATATGCTTTAGTTCATTTTTTTGACAGAAATTCATTAATCAATTTGAGGGAAATGAAATAATAGACTTGTGTGCCACTTTTTGGTGTCTCACATAGTTGAAACCCTCTGTAAAATACATCATTTAATGGTGTTAAGAAGCAGCAATCAATATTAGAAAATTGTAGAAAATCAACTTGCCAAAAGAGGAATAGAAGAAGAGAAGCATAAAGTTGCAAGTGTGTTGTTGGTGTCTAAGGTAGCCATGAGATATGTAGGATGAAGTGAAAAAACATATTTCAAAATATTATTGAAGCCAAGAAGTTGTGAAGGTCTAAGGATTTGAAGATTTGAAGACATGAGGTGCCTAGAAACCCTTAAAAAAAGTTGAATTTTATTTTTTTGTTGAAATCATCCATATATGTAATTGTTCTTGAGGAATTTTGTTATATGAAAATTGTAATAAATATATGTTTCAAATTTTGTTGCAATATATGTGTTCATTTGGGTTGGATGGTATGTTAAGACTACAAAATTGGGTAGTTTGATAAGAACCCCCATTGCATCAACCTATCACCCAATTTTGAAATTGTGCATGAAAATGCTCTAAACTTAGCTCTAATGCAACCCCTATGCGGAGAATTCCCTAGACGAATGGGAGGGTTTTTGTCCCCAAATCTAGAAATGAAAGTCCAAGAAGGTTTTCATCCTCCAAGGCCTCTAAAAATAGCCAAATATTTTATCCTTGGATGCCAACTCAAACATGAAACTCCAAAGTGAAAATGTCAAATGAAATTTTGATGCTCAAATGAAGCTAGGCACCCTTTTGATATATCTTTTCAAAAAAGTTTTTCAATTTAAATTTCCTATAACTATTTAAAAATATATTTATTTTACTACTAGTGTTTAAAAACTATTTGTATTTTAATTATAATAATATTATTAAGATACCCCTAAAATTTAAAATTATTGTGCTTAACTTAAAATAATATTATTAATTATTTTAGTTAAAAAAATGGGGACATGACAATCTAGAATATGTGATCTTGATTTGACATATATGTGTGTCTCTATTTATCTTTGTCAAAGAAGACCTATGTTAGTACAATACTTCATTTTTTCCTTTATGAAATTTGGCAAGTTATGCCCCTTATTAAAATTAAAGGAGAGTGTTAGTATATAATGATAGTACGGGTCAATACCTTTATAACATTTATTTATTGTTAAAATATAAGATTATAAAACTTAATGCTCAATGGGTAAAAGTACAAACCTGTGTCACACTTTTATAAAGGAATCGGCCAACACAAACATAAATTCTCAACTTTGACCACATAAAAGTGGTATTTATGTTTTGAATTTCAAAATGATGTAAACTAATGTAATGTAGAACTCTTAATGAAGTTTATTCTTGTAATTTTTCAAATTTTTAAAAAATTGTTTTCATATTTTTTTATAAATTTAAGAGCATATTTTGAATTGCTGAAAATTTTAGGACAAAGTGATGTTGAGTTGACATTAAGAAAAATAGAAACAACTCTTTTTTCCCCTAATTTTTTTTCCAAATAGATAACTTCAATATTTAATGCACGGAAGAAAAAAAAAATTGGATGTATATTTTCCTCGTAATAATGTGTTAAAGTCAAACATACCAAAATTTGATAGTTTTCATTTGATGTCAATTATTGTCTGAGTTTTTATCCTTTTCAAAAAAAATTGTACCTTTTCGGAAATGATTCTCTCCTCTACTACACAATAGTTTTTTCAATTTTTTTAATATGTTTAATTTATTTTTTAATTTCTAATAGACTGATTTTTTTTATTTTAACAACCTACTTACATTATTTTTAAAAAATATATTAAAACTAATCAAAATATCAAAATATATATATTTGGATTCTTCACTTTGAACTCTACAAATAGATATTTTTATTTGTTTGAAAAAAATCATTTTGACTAAAGAAATATCATGTTCAAGTGGAAAGTTTCAGAAATTTCTGAAAATAAATGAGGTGGTTGCCAACAAAGATGTCACATAGACAATTTCGGGTGAAAGGGTTTCGACCAAAACCCTTTTAGTGGAAAACTTACATACAAATTGAGTCACATTTTAAAGTGATAAAAGGAAAAAAAAATGATTCGTTGTTTCGAGCTAAAGGGTTTCCTGAAACTTCATGCCACATATAGGCCACATAATTTCAAGCAAAACATTTTTTGCCCAAAATTGTTTAGAGTGAAACTGTTTCACTTAGAACTATTTAGTTGGCCAAAAGTATGACACAGGTTTGTGCTTATATCCTGATATATGCTTCATAATATGTAAACCATTTAAAAATTAATAATCTACTAGTTTATTAAATTATTAAGTGTTTATAAATAGTAGTTTTGAATAACTTTGACTGATAACCCTTTAGGTATTTTGTCAGCCCTTTTATATTTTAAGAGCTTCTCTCATTGAGAAGTAATTAAAATTTTGGAGATTTACAGTGAATTCTATCAATATGCACAAGAGATATTATTGAATGGATGTGGAAGTGAAGTTATACCCTCATATTTTGTCTATATTTTATAGACAATTATGTAAGTGTTTTATAATCAAATGATTTTTTTTAAGTTTTCAACTCAATATAGTTTTCCACATGCATATATTTTACATTGTGTTGAATCTAAGCATCTTATAATTCTCATTTCATTTATCTTGTATTTTATTTGCGATGATTAGTAACCTAGGATCCTAATTTCCAATAGTGTCGATAGGAAAAAGTCATACTAGTGGCCATGTTTAACATATTTAATGGTGCAATGTGTTGGATGAGCTAATAACAAGCTAGTTGTTTTGTCCACTAAAATGAGTATATGGCAATTACTTGGACCTATAAGGTGGCCATTAACTTCTAAGACTAGTCAAATGTGGGGTTAAATTAGAGAGCTATTAAAGTTCATTGGAATAGTTAGAGTACCATCAATTTGAAAAAATAGCTACCCTTTCTCGCATGGACAAAGTATATTGATGACAAGTACCTCTTTTTTTCAAATCATTGTAGAAAATAGAAAAGTGATGTTCAAGAAAGTTGACATTTTGTAGACTAAAAAAAATTCATATGGTGTTGTCAATTTATGGGCTTATCAATCCCTAATAGTTAGATGCAATGTTGAGTTTCCCATTTTGCTTTTGCATGGTATACAAGTGGAGGAATATTGGGAAAGATGACAAACCTTGCATTCTAATTAACTTTTTTATTATTTATTTGTATTTATTTATTATTTTGTCCTCACATGGAAAAAAGGTTGTCCCACTTTTAGGTGACACTTATGAAGACATGTAGGTTATCTTATAATGTGTGTATAAAGTTGTAAGAGCATATAATGCAATTATGACATGTCAAAGCATCTTATGACATTGCAAGATATCAAAATTACTTATAACAAACTCTTTGACATGTAAAAACATAATTGTAGTGGATCACATTGAAATATTGGACAATATTTTTGGCAATTCATGACATGTCATAAAACATTTGGAGACAATGGGGCACTTATGTTGGGTGGTCAATTATCACAAACCATGACAAATTATTGAAAAGAAAAAAACTTTCAAACATAGCTAGAGACCCATCTTGAACCATGGCATTGGAATTTGTGCCATAAGCTTTTAGGCACCGTACTCTACATGTTGCTAGATAGTTTTCAAAGCCATTGGATGGCTTCTTGTTTATACATCATTTATTTGTTAGGTGTTTGGGATGGAGTATGCAATGTTCTATAATAATATTGTTATGTTAAAATTATTCCAAAATTGTATGGCAATGATCCCCCTATAAGGGCATGTGCCTAGATACTATATTGTAACTATCCCTAATAAAACAATTGGTTCACATTTTGGAGGGTGGGGTTTTTATCTCCAAAAAATACTTCCAATGTATTTCATCATGTTATACTTGCACGTTTTTATATCATATTATTTCATGAAATGTTTTAAAACATATTTTTTTGCACATTTTCTCGGAACTTTAACATAGGAAGCATTTCCACACCTTGACATCCTTTCATCACAACTCGCTCCCAATCTTGATATTGTCAAACTTCCCAACTCTAGTTAGTATTCAAGCTACTTGTACATGTAAAATACAAGCAACAATGCACGAAGACCGTGCCAACATGAGTAGCATCAAAATTGACATGCAAATTAAGATTCATGAGTGTCTAGATAGTGCGCAGGAATTCAAAAGAATAAATAAAGACCACATGCAACAATGCACAACTGCATTATAATTTCACAAATTACAGAAACACGAACACGGCCCACCACTTTTAGATTGGTGATCACATCTTGAAGGTACATAGTTTGACTGCATTATGGTTAAAATATTGATAAACAAATAGATATACACAAATATTCAAAAGAAAAATACAAAGCACAAAGGTCATGCCAACATGAGTAATATCATTATTGGCTCCGATTTTAGCTTCATGAGCAGTGAAAGGTAGTGTGCAGGGATTCAAAAAAATAAAAAAATACAACAATTAACAATTATACTCACACTAATCACAGAAACACATACATATTCCATCATTTTTAAACTAATGGTCACATCATGAAGGTAGACTTTTTGACCACTCTAACTGCTGCTTTTAACTCAAAATATATTTACGCTCAAAATAGAAGGATATACAAATAGCAATTCGCATTGGACATGAGCTACTGCCATATAAATGGTCCATGCTCCAAGTATTCTCAAAATTTGAACTCCTAATGTTCTTACTAACTGCATGTTGATCCTGCAAAAAACAGAAACAGGCCAAGCCGAAAGCAAAATTGCCTGATGTAACATCATGTAGCTAAATAGCATTTTATAGCCGACCAAGATATATTATCCTTCCAAAAATTATATCCTGCTTGGAAAACCGTCATTCATCTTCTTTGCAAAGTACAAGGACCAGGCATCGGAACATACTAATAACTGTCATACTGACGTACAGAACAAGATGTGATCAATGGGCTTCTTTCATAAGCAGTGGTCATTCACAAATATGAAGTCTGATCTTCCAAAAATAAACCTTAGGAGTTGGCACAACCGGTTACTGCCTCACTCTGTAGCCATCTCTTGTGATTCAAAAGCTGCATTAGAATTTAACCTCAATACCTGATCATCAATTGCATCTTGAATAACTTTATTTATTGTAGACTCTCCCACCTAAATACAATTATATTCAGATAGTCAAGATATTTTGGCATTTCAACGACAGGAAAAAAACAATCTATAATTAAAAATTACATCATGATCAACAAAATAGATGATGTGCAGAAATTAATATCGACAGTCAAGAAAATAACATCCAGTTTCTAGAAACTTGGGAATTGGCATGTCTTTCCAAAGGGTTATCAAATATATATATCACATAAATGTACAAAATTAAATGATAAATAGTAAATAGAATTGAGAACACACCACACAGCTGATAATTGATAAGTTATAACAATCAAACAACACCAATTGTCAAATCATAAATGCTATCATTTGAATTTCTAGTAGATAACGTCCAGTTATAGAAACTTGGGAATTAGTGTCTTTCCAAAGGGTTCTCATATATATATATATCATTAAATGTACAAAATTTAATGATAAATACAGAATTGAGAATACACTACACAGCTGATAATTGGTAAGTTATATCAATTAAACAATGCCAATTGTCAAATCATAAATGCTATCATTTGAATATCTAGTAAGTGAAAATCAGAATACTTTAGTTTTACAATTCAGAATCATGAATTCTTCAGAAGCTTTTCTTTGAAAATAGTTCTTCAAGTAGACCTCCATCAAGCAACATCGAACCCTCATAAAGGTGAAACTCCCAAGCTGAATACCCAAGTTCCTGGATTACCACCTCCTTGAACTCCCAAATCACTGATCTCCCAAGCCATTGGACAACAATCCATGTTGAGCTACACTCAAAGTTCCATCAAGTTGTATTATGACCCTCTTTGACTCCCAAGACTCACAAACTCCCAAGCTAGCTAGGCAACCATCCATTCTAAGCTTTGTCTACACTAGCTTCCTACCTGTCTTCAAAGAACTAGACTTCTTCAAAATGCATAAAAAGCAACATCTTCACCACTGTCAACATATAGAGGATCTTCAACAATGGCTACATTAGCTTCCCTGATCTTTCCCTTGAGAACATCATTTGCCCAATTTCTATAGTTCCAAGTTGTGTGACCCATTTTCTTGCAATAATAGCATTTTTAACCCCCTTTTGTCCTTATCAATCTTCTATGATTTGAGTATAATGCTATCTTAGATTGAGAATCATTTTCTATATCTCCTACAATAGGTTCTTTTTTCTTTAGCTAGGAGAGATGAAACCATATCTCTAGAGTCCTAGACTTTTAAAAAAAAAGTTGACTATCAGTAAAGATGGCATTGCTAAATTTTGATGATAAATTGTTCAATAAAATAGCTTTAGAATCCTCATTATCCACTGCAACGTTGACTTAATTTGTTCACATGGCTTGACATAGTCACTCCATCAATCATCTTGAACTTGAAAAGCTGAAGCTTTAAAGAAAATTTTGCGTTAGCCGTTGTTTTTTCTTTCACTAAAAGAGGGGTAAAAATTTTATTCAATCCAAAAAAGAGCAGTACAAAGCAAGGGAATCACACATCCCTATCAATCTCCACTAATTGGTCCAACTTTTGTGACAAATCCAGGGGTAATTGGCCCCTGTCCACAATATTCCAATTGGTCCCATAGCCCAAGTAACTTGAAGAAAAGAGGTCTTAACGGGGGCCTTTCTCCACCGAGCAAAGAACTCCACCAAAGAAGAGACATGGCAGCAAGCCTGGTTCCACACATCCCACCAAAGGTGCCAAATCCTCCTAGAAAAGGAACACTGGAAGAAGAGATGAGAGACATTCTCTTCACTTTTACCGCACAAAACACATCGAGGGTCCCTGGAACCCTCTCTTGCACAAGTTATCCCAAGTAAGACACCGATTCTAGACCACCAGCCATAGAAAAAAATTGCACTTGGGCCAAGAAAACTTATTCCACACCTATTTCTGTTAATGATATAGCAGCTTCCGTAGCTCCTTCCAGCTCAGCTCCTTCGTGGAAATATAATTGAATGATAGCCGTTGGCTATTCAAGTTATATTTATTATTATTATTGTTTATCTTCATAGCCGACATGAGAAGATATGAATTCATCTTGAAGACATTTAATGTGTGTTCATTATCTTGAGGCCGACCTCTTGTGAAGAGGCGCGTATATTCACTCAGGCCGTCATATAATATTGAGGCCGACTTCAAGAGATGCAATCTCTTATTAGGCCGACATGAAAGATTAGTTTCAACTCTCACTTGTATATATATACAGCTTGTCCGTCCATTGCTTTGATTATCTAAGAACCAAATCAGTCGATTATATACTTGAGTGCGATCTCAACTGCTATACTAGTGCGAACACATCTAACAATAAAGTGCGAACTTGTCTGAGGTTTATCAGCAAATTTACCAGATCGATGATATTGATAAGGTGCGAACTTGTATGAGGTTTATCAGCAAATTTACCAGATCGGTGATATTGATAAAGGGCAAACTTAGCTATCATTCCAGTGCAAACACAACTGATGATAAAGTGTGAACTTGGCTGATATTAAAGAGCGAATATATCAGTCCAGAGATATAAATCAAATGCGAACTTGCCAGAGATTTAAGTGCGAATATAACAAGCAAGTGTGAATCCAAAATACAAGGTCTAACATTGCACAGTGTTGAGCTAACACGGATTGAAGACAATCCAATACATAGATTGAAGACCTTCAAGTGCAAAGTGAACAATACCAGATCTGTGTTCTGATGTTGCCAGGTGTGATCTAGAGATTGTTATCTGTCATTCATTATTGCCAGGTACTGCATATCGGTCTTGTGTTAGACCTCATTGTAATTTGTAAAAATTGCCACTGTTGCATCAAATATAAGAGAGATCTTTGTTGCTGGGCTTTTCTCCCTCAAGAGGAGGGTTTTCCCAGGGTATATGCTGTGTTATTTTGTCTGATTTCGAATTATTTCTCTGTGCATTTAATCTGTTCACCTAAATTTAACAATTTCCACCAAGGAACCTCAATGTCTTCAAACACCTGCTTAAGCAACTTGCCATAACCTACTGAAACAAAATACTTACCAAATAAATCACTATTACTCCAAGCCAGAACATCCTGCCCTGCCACGGAATTGCATTCCCATGATGCCAATATCTGAGCCAACTCTTGCCTATCCTCCTCTGATCCTCCTGGCAACCAATCTGAGGAGTGCTTCCATCTAAGGCTAGCAGTCAATCCAATATTCCGAACAAACTTGTAATGCTCAACCATATTCCAGCCAGCAGCAGTAAAATGATCACAAAGAGACTGGAGGTGAGGGTAAGCAGAAAGAATGGGAGGGTGACCATCCCAAGAATCCTCCCAAAAAAGGGCTTGAGAACCCGAATGACATATCCAAAAAAGCCCCTTCTTAACCAACTGAGCCCCTGATTTGAGGGTATTCCAAATCATCAATCCTCTTCCTTCTAAAGGGAAACGAGGAACATCAAAAGAATTAACATCCTTAAGATACTTGTGGGTAAGAATACGAGCCCGAAGTTGATTCTAACTAGTACACCAACGCCAATATAACTTGGTTGCAAGAGCTTGCCCATTCAAAACAGCAAAATGCAATCCAAGGCCTCCCTCTTTCTATGGCCTGCACACCGTGTCCCACTTAACAAGACTCCACTTGGTCGACTGCAAGTTACCACTCCAAAGAAATTGTCATGAGAGAGCATCAAATTCCCTCAGGAAATACAAAGGAGCCGCCTGGACAAAACCCCTGTAAATAAGGAGAGCCTGGATAATAGACTTCAGAAGAGTCACTCTCGCAGCAGTAGAAAGCCAACAATGAGTCCAATGATTGACTTTACTACGCAACTTATCAAGCAAATTTTTCCAAGAAGATCTGGGCTGCCTACCAACAACAAGAGGTATTCCCACATAGATAAAACGAAGAGACCCAATCTGAAACCTCAAAATATCAGCAATCCATCATTGAATAGCTTGAGGAGTATTGAAAAAGAAGATAGAAGATTTGTGCTCATTGAATTTTTGACCCGAAGCAGCAAGGTAAATATCCAAAGCCTGCCTAAAAGAAATAGCCTCCTGAAGTCGAGCCCTCCCCATAAGATAAGTGTCATCCACAAACTGGAGATGAGAGAGTTGCAAAAGTTCATTGCCCCAACACCAGCCTTGAATCCTGCCCTAGGTAACCCACGACTTCAAAAATCTTCCCAAACCCTCAGCCATAATAATAAACAGATAAGGGGAGAGAGGATCTCCTTGACAAAGGCCCCTGGAAGCCACAAAAAGCTTAGAAGGTTCCCCATTCATAAAAACAGAAAAAGATGAAGAGGTAACACAACTCATAGTCCAACTAACCCAATCTGAACTAAAACCAAAGCCTTAGAGAATTCTCTGCAGAAAGCGCCACTTAACTCTATCATAAGCCTTGGCCATATCCAACTTGATGAACATAGACTTCTCCTTCAAAGTCACCATAGAGTGAATGACCTCAAAGGCGACTACCACCCCGTTCAAGATCTGCCTACTAGCAACAAAACCTCCTTGTTCCTCAAAGATAACAAAAGGAAGGCAAACTTTGAGCCTCTCAACAATCAATTTAGTAATAATTTTATCCACCACATTATAGAGAGTAATAGGTCGAAAGAATTCAAGCCGATTTGTACCGTTTTTTTTAGGAATAAGAACTAAAAAAGTAGATTTCAAGGCATGAAGCATTTGCTTACTGCGAAGAGATTCCCGTGCAACCTCCAACAGGTCCAAATTTATAATATCCCAAAACTCCTGAAAAAATTCAACAGGAAAACCATCCGGTCTAGGGGCTTTACCTTTATTCATCCCAAAAAGGACCTCTTCCAATTCCTGCAAAGAAATCGAGCGAATGAAGAAATCATTCATCTCCCTGGAAATCAGTGAGGGGACACAAGCAAGGATCAAATTCTCTTCATCTTCTGCAAGGGGTGAATCCTCAGAAAAAAGAGCAAAATAAAACTGTCTAGCCTCACGAGACAAAGCCTGCAAAGAAGAAATACGGATCCCATTTGCATTAACCAGAGAAGAAATACAAATATTGCGACGGGTCTGCACAAAATGATAGAAGAAGGTTGTATTCCTGTCCCTTTCCTGAAGCCAATCAATTTGAGCCTTCTGCTTCTAGAAAATCTCCTCTCGAAGCTCCCATTCTTCCACAACTCTCACAGCTTGGGCTTCCGCTTGACCCAAAGCATATGAGAAACCGAAATCTCGA
Source organism: Sequoia sempervirens (assembly GCA_007258455.2). Taxonomy (NCBI): domain Eukaryota; kingdom Viridiplantae; phylum Streptophyta; class Pinopsida; order Cupressales; family Cupressaceae; genus Sequoia; species Sequoia sempervirens. The sequence continues at coordinate 12,899 of VDFB02076329.1, forward strand.
ATTTGGCAAGTAATCATATCAAGTCTTTCCTGAGCACTCTTCTTCATAACCTTAAGATTTCCAAAACTCGTCTTATTCCATCTCTTAAGGTGAAATTTAACATACTAAATTTTTTTAACAAAAGTGTACATAGCTGTAACATAAGCAAGGCTACCATCATGCCACCACTGAGCCATAATATCATCCAAAGAGGACTCCTGAAGCCACATAAGCTGAAACTTAAAGGGAGGATTTTTGGGAGCAACAAAATGAGACATTGAAAGTTTAATAGGCCAATGATCAGAACCCCTCCAATCAAGAATCTTAGAATCTGTAACCAATCTACCTCCCACCCAAAAACATGTAACAAGAAATCTATCCAACCTTTCTGAGATCGCTTCCTCTCCACTCCGTCTATTATTCCAAGTGAAAATTCCATTAGAAGGCTTATCATTTAAACTTTAAAGCAAGCAAATTCACATTCTCCTAAAAAAGAGCAGTAGCAGGCCCAAGCCAAGGCAACCCCCCTCTTTTCTCCTCTAAGTTCAACACAGAATTAAAATCACCAGCTAAGATCCAAGGAAGATTGAAGCACATGATCTAACATACCTTATATGAGCCCAAAGCCGAATTTTTCCACGAATATCAATCGAGGCATAAACATTAGTAACCAGAATGGACTCACCTGTTTCCAAAGAAGAGGCAACCATTGAAATAGTAGAATGACTGGAAATCCACCAAAGGGGAGCAATCTTTCTAGGATCCCAAAAAAGAGCCAAACCCCCAGAACTCCCCTGAGAACCAATACACTGACACTAGCCAAAATACCAGATACGAGCACTCTGAAGCATACAATCAACTGAAAGTTTAGTCTCCTAAACACAAAAAATGTCTAGAGAATGGACAGCAACCAGATCATGAATAGCCTTTTGACGGGGGGTGCTATTCAACCCCCTTACATTCCATGAGAGAACAATCATGGAGGTGATGATGGAAAGTGAACATCAATGGGTTTAAAAGACCCAGATTCCACCAACAACTCACCAGTATGCTTAATCTTCTCAAGATCCTTCTTGCGGCCACTTTTAGAAGAGTGCTCGAGTAGTCCCTCCAAAATCGTGTGTTGTTGCACCCCCAAGGCTAAAGAAGACCCCTTGCTCTTGCCAGAAACTAGCCCCCCTTTAGCCAAATCTGCCAAAACAATATCATCATCATCATCATCCTGCATATGATCATTCATAGTTACCAGATGATCCTGCATACCCTGAGATAATTGAATATCCTGAAAGGATCCCTATCCTTGCCCCACCACACAAACCATACCTACAGCATTAGAAGGCACATCCGGTGGGATTCCTTCCTGCAAGGTTGAAGTTTTCAACACCTCAAATCGATTAAAGTCCTCTTCATTCTTCCTATCCTTGAACAATCTCTTTTTACCATGGACCTTAGCCCACTTGACCGGCACAAAGCCATTTTTATCCGATTCACTCTCTATCATAGACGATTTCCCTTTATCCTCCCTAACAGCTTTTGGAGCCGAAGACAAAGGAGAGGAACTAGAAGGTTGAACCTTATGAATCTTAGGACATTGCTTTTGAAGATGTCCATACTCATGACAAATCCGACAACGAAAAGGAAGGGACTCATAATCAAGTTGTTGAATCTAAGACAAAGAACGCAGACAAATTTCCAGAGAATCCAGCAAGGGATTATTCAAATCAACCTCCACACAAATCCGTGCAAAAGAAATAACGTTTCTTTCAAGGGTTTGTTGAGCAACTGCAGCAGGCTTACCAAGAATAGCTGCAATCCACTGTAAAATATCTTCTCTCCAAAACTCGAGAGGAAGTCGCGGCAAATAGACCCAAACAGGAACCCTTGTCGGTAACTCTTCAGCTGTGTTAAAACCCATTTGTCGGGGTTTTATAAACAATCCTACATGATTATAAAAGTAGGGTCCTTCAAAAACCCGATTCCTATCAGCCATATTGGAAAAAACCACAAAATAGTTGTTTGCAACCACCATTAACTCCATGTCGCCCTCAACCTGCCACGTACGCCTGATCCAAACATCCAAAGCCAACAGAGTAATACAGATCCCAAGAAATTTGTAGATTAAAGCATGTCTACTCCAATAAGACACATCCTCAGCCACAAATTCTGGAGAAAGAACCAAGACAGGACGATCCTGACTCCTAGGCAAACAGCCATTCACTTTCGTCAGTTTAGGGCCCTCTCCCACATAAAATGACTCAAAATGCTGAGCTTTCACACCTAATGACGAGCCATTAAGAAAAGCACCACCACCACCAGCTAGCACCAAACTCGTGGAAATCTGATTTTCCACCATACCCTCACCTCAAAAAATTAAGAAAAAACGAGAAAAAACCCCAACACGAGGGCACACTACGCACAGCCAACAACCAGCCAAAACCCCACACAACACAACACCCTCACTGCCCCACAAAGAGAAACCAATCACACTGAAAATAAAGAAGGCTCCAACGCAGCCCCACACTCCACAAAACAGTCGGCGCACCTCCCACCACAAGCAAGGATAAACCAGCTGGGATAAACAGGGAACAAACTCCTCAAAAAGCAACCAGCAAAAAAGCTCCACCCCAAAAAGCAAACACCAGACCCCTCACACGCACCAAGACAGATAAGAAAAAAGAAAAGCATGCTAGGGCATCGACGCCCTAGCATGCACACTGAAAACGTAGAGCACCGACCATGTTAGACTAAAAACTTCAACCTGCTACTAGAGTTTTCCGCTTTAGCCATTGTTGCTCCAACTACTATATTCAAATTCTCCCAAATTTCCTTAGATGATTTTGCTAGATCTATATGATGTAACTTGGAATCGAAGAGGGCAAGACCAATAATGGCTTTGGCTTTATCCTCTCTACTTTGCCATTCTAGTACTTTACTCACATCTATAGGCAGTTTTTCACTTCCATTTACTATTCCACAAGTTCTTGTGCATCAATTGCATCTGGGTTTTTACTTTCCAAGTATAGAAGATGAAGCCGAAATATTTATCCAATGGAATTTATTTTCTTTTTTATTCAAATAGCACCCTCTTGCACAATAATCTTTGAAAAACAATGCCTACAAAATATTTTGAAACCCTAGCTGCGTAATTATGTGCCCTGCTGCAAGCCATAAAAAATTTTGAAAAACCATATTTTTTTCATGACAAAACCATAGGTGCTAGTCTAACAAAAAAAATACCTAAGAAAAACCTGCAAACCCTAGCTGTTGTTGATCAATTGCGATGTATTTTTCACATAAAATTGTGTCTTATTTTATCGAAAAAATTCAACAAAATTCTTTAACACATCACAAAAAACCCTTGAGCAGAAGTATGGCACAATATCTAACAAAAAATAATCCACGTGATTTTATCGAGAAAATTCATGCAATTTGTTGCAACATAATTTCTGAGAAACCAGTCATGACCCAAAAATCCACATGATTATCACAAGAAAACCCACGATATCTTCTCGTGACTAGCCTGCACAATTTTCCTCCAATCCTCTACGATTTTCATAGAAGTATTTATTTGCCTACGGAATGTAATTCAAATCTTACGTAATACTGGCAAACTAATTATGTGCAAAACATGGAATAAAACAGTAAACTGAAAGATATCATATTTGAACATCTGGAACTTTATTCATCATCAGAAATATCATGTACAAAAGAGTATCAGCAGTGATTGACAATAACCATCGGCGCATAACTCATACCTCCTTTCCCGACTATCCAACAGGCTACATATAACGTTCGGCGGTGGTTAGATAACCAACCGACACGACATTTCATAACAACATTACATTAACATTAATCTGAACATGTTTTCCCGAAAGTACATGACATTATTATTCTTTACTAATCTATAGTTTTATTAACAATTGGCCAACTACGACCAAGGCCGACTACGGCCGACAACAAGTAAAATATACTGCTAACATCATCCCCCCCAAAAAAGAAGTCGTCTTCCAGACGACATACATATAACAAGACAAGATCACTGAGAAGTAGGGGGAAGGGAGTGCGTCCCTGGATGCACAGATGACGTCGGAGTAGTAGAAGAATGCTCCACTCGCAGTCGCCTCACCTCCTCGATACGTGTGCGAAGCTACCGATCTGCCAGTATCTCCCTCTCCCTCGCCGCCTTTACCATCCGGGCTGCCTCCATCAGTTGGCTTTTTGCCTTCTCCGCCTCTGCACTCTTGGCCGCCAAATCAACATCTTTTGCAGCCAACTGATCTTCCAATGCTTTCACTCGCTGCTCCCATGTTGCCTCCTTCTGTTGTGCTTCCTCCTCCAAGGCTGCCACCCAAGGCTCCAAGACCTCCAATCGAGCTCCCCTCTCACTGGCAAACCGAGTTTGTTCGGCCAAGTCATTCTAGATGCTTTTTATGGTAGCAGTGGACTCGTCCTTAACCCTCTACAGGAGTCTATAGGCGTCCACTCTTCGTGAGACCGCTACCTCTGTGGAAAATATTTGGCACTTCATGAGAATAAAGACATCCCGAAAGGCAAGCTCTATGTAATATAAGCTCTCCAGAACCCCGACGTCCCGCCCTACTAGTCTCGGTGGTCAACCTTGCCAAGCTCTCATCATTGCAGGAGTCTCTCCTGCTGGCCACCCTTCGCCGAATATCCGTGTGAACTCAGCCTCACAACCCATCTGTACAAATCCTCGGATGCGGTGAACTTCCTGGCCCACTAGAGGAGATCGGCCAATCCTGAGGTCCCTGGAAACCTGTCCCACTCGGATCATCAACCTGCCCATATGCTCAAGCTCCTGTATATATCATTGCACCGTGCCTAGTGGGTCTAATGGGTCCGGTTGTGACATCTCCACGACAAATCCCTCTGTGTAGTCACCCTCCTCGTTCTCCTCATCGTCGGGAGGTGTACAAGGTTCTGTCTCCTCCTGGGGCGGTTCCCCGACTATCTGCTAAGGCTCATGTATGGCCGTCTCTGGTGCCTCTGCTGTGCTAGCCTCGGGGTGTGCAAGTGCATCCTCTCCAAGTCTGGCCGTCTCACTTTGCTGGGTGTGAACGACTGGCCCTTCCTCATCCCCTTGTCCCTCCGAGGGACTCTTCTCCCGCTGGTCTGGCTGCTCGGCCACGTCCAAAGTGAGGCCTACCGATCCCAACCAGCTATCAATCTGTGCTACCCCGGGTGCTCCTGGGGCTGGAGTAGTCTCCTCAGTGGCCGCCGTCATTCCCCCAGTTCCTGCTGCTGAGGTTGCCACTCCTATCGCTACCGATCCTGGCGGTGGTGTAAGGGAACAGGCCGCTGGCAATATCTCAACTGAGGCAGTGGACCCTGCCGATACAGTGACTGCCCCCTGTGATGTCGTGGTGACAAGAGGTGCCCACCCTAGCGATGCACCTAGTAGTGAAGCAGCTACCCTCAACATTCACCCGGCTCCAACTGGCGCAACAGGAAGAGTGAATGTCACTGAGTGTGTGCTCTTCCTGCCGGCTGCAACACTGGTATGTTGATCTCGCCTGCTTCCTGACCCCCGATGGCGACGGACACCTCCTCATCGGCCGGTGGACTAGACTCCGAGGGCGAGGAAGATAAATCAATGGGCTCCTCCCTGTCTGATGCGTCACTCTGCTCCGAGGTCTCCTCTGCTGATGTTTCCTCTTCCACCGACGCCTCCTTTCGTTTTCTCTTCTTCCCTGAAGTCGTGCCCTCGCCAACTTGCTTCGCCTCCAATTCGGACCAGTAAAATACTATCGGCAACCCAGGATCCAAGTGAGTAAGTGGCTGCAAGCGACCCCAATTGCCCTCAGGCACCTGTGTGTGAACAACATCGAGAAAGAGGGCTATAGCATGCTGGGTCATGTAGAAGGCCTTGTGCCTCTGTGCTAAGAAATCTCTCATCCGCTTTGTCAGTAACCTTGCCCAGTTGTACACTTGGCCAACACGGAGTCCAACCATGTAATCGACCATCCATATAGCAATGTCCGACGCTCGGCTGGCACCTGTGAGTCGGCATTTCATTAGGTCAAGCAAGCACTTCCATTCCGCTGTTGCCAAGTAGTTTTTTCGGAGACCTCTGTTGCCAGCACTCCATATGGTATTCTGCTCCTCTGCTGTCAAATCACTTCAACACACCTGTTTGACCAACAGTTCCTTATGCTCCTGTGTCATCTTCTTGGGTTTGTTAACCCCTATTCCCGAAGCTGGGACGCCAAACACCCGCTCGAAGTCCTGCGGCCAAAATGAAATGGTCACTCGGCAACCTCTGTAATCAATTACTGACTTGTGCGTATGCCTGCAATAGTTATCCACCATCGCCTTCAGCCAAGGCTCAAATTCCCGAGAATTGAAGAAGGGCACTAGCACAGCTTTGTCTACTCGAGCGTGCCGAAGCGCAACCTTCAGGGAGTGGTCGTCGGGAGTGCTTTGCCACCACTGTTTGCACTCGTTGCCAGTCAGGTTCTCCCATGTCATCATTTCATTATCAGCGTCCATCCTCTTTCTTTTTCCAACCGAGGCTACTTTTGGCTTGTGTTGCATAGCCTTCTTGCCCTTGTCCATCTTTCTATCAGTTTGGCGATTCCAGCCGATTTTATAAATCTCGAGATAGTTGTGGAAACTGTCGAAACTATCAAAACTGCCGGAATGATCAAAATTGCCGAACTAAGCAAACCTGCCGAAATGATCAAAACTGTCGAACCGACCAAAACTGCCTAACTAATCAAAACTGCTGAACTAATCAAAACCGCCGAAATGATGAAAACTGCCGAAATGATGAAAACTGCCGAACTGATGAAAACTGCCGAGATGATGAAAACTGCCGAGATCTAGTAAAAGTTGAAAATGTCGTACGCCTTGCAGGATCTTTGAAATCCGTACGACCTAGCAGTTCGGTGAAATCCGTACGCTTTGAAGAATTTGTGAAATCCGTACGGTCTGGCAGGTGTGTGAAGTCCGTACGGCCTGGCAATTCCTGAAAATTCGTACGACCTGAAGACTTCGTGAATTTCCTGTGACTTGAATACTCTATGAATTTCGTACGACCTGAGAATTCTGCAAATTTCGTACGACTTTGAGTTGTTGGGAATTCCGTACGACTTTGCAAATTCCGTACACCTGAGAGGATGTCAAACCTTGTCGTACGACCTGCCAAGAATCCACAAAATGTCGTACGACCTAGAAAAACTTAACAAGATGTTGTACGATGTCAAACCTGGCACAAATTTTAGTTTGTAATGGCCATACGACCTCCAGTGACCAACAGAGTGAAGACTGAGGAGCTTGTGAATTTCGTACGATGTAGGACTTGGCAAAATTTCCCACTTGCAATGGTCGTACGACCTCTAGTGACCAACCGAGTGAAGACTGAGGGACTTGTAAATGCCATACGATGCAGAACTTGGCAAAATTTCCAACTTGCAATGGCCGTACGACCTTCAATGACCAATAGAATGAATACTGGAAAACTTGTAAATACCGTACGGTTTGAGAATCCCTTGAATGTCGTACGACCTCAAGACTTTGAAACTGATGAGGGTGCCATATGATCTTCCTTGTGCTTGGCGCACCTCTGCTGCTGATAAATCCGTACGGATTTTTGCTCTCTTCTTTCCCTCCATGATTTCGCTGTATTTCGCCTTGTCTCCAAACTATCTCCTTTTTAAATGGTCGTACGGTTTGGGGTGCTATATTTATTTCATTTTTAACTTTATTTATTTTAATCGCTTTCCCCCTTGGCCGTACGCTTTTCTTCCTGGTCGGAAACTTTTTATTTTAATGTTCTCTCCTTTGATTTTTCGCCATTTATTTCCCTCAGCCAATTTCTCCTTTGGCCGTACGATTTGTTCAATAGCTGAGACTTTTATTTTAATTCCCCTTACTTTATTTAATTTGAGCACTTTAATACTTCTTCTCTTAATGTCCCAGTCGTTTAATTTATTATTTAGTTTTCTTTCCCTTCTTTTGCTTTCTTTTCTGACTTCTTTTATGTTTCTTTTATTTTTTTCTTCTTTTCTCTTTTCTTCCCATTCGCCTTGTTCTTCCTTACTCTGTTATTTTCTTTTATTTTCATAGCTTTTTTCCTATCTATTTTTATTTTTTCCAACTTCCGTTCATTTTCTCTCCTCCCTTCTCTCTTCTTTTCTTTTTATTTTTTTCCATTTCTGTTCATTTTCTCTCTCCTCCCTTCTTTTCTTTTTATTTTTTTCCACTTTTGTTCATTTTCTCTCTACTCCTTTCTTCTTTTCTTTTTATCCCTCTAACTTCACTGTGTCCGAACTTTTAATTCTGAGGTGTAATACCATTTACATGTGTGTGGTGGCTTTTTATAACATTCTTCCTTGCAGCACGTTCCTATATATTCTATGTCAAACCATTTATCAAGTAAAGGGGCAGGACCAATACCTTGAAAACTTCCGTCGACGTACCTTTCGTCGTACTGTTGATACCACGTAACATCGTCGCCTTGTACTGTTGGTGGTCCCGCCAGATTAGGAATTATTTTCCAGAGTCCATCTTGAGTGGCGATCTTCCTAACCCTTGGTATTTTTCTTCTTTCTCGACGCATTTGTTTCAGAAGGTCTTCTGTATACACGTCCACCATTGATACAAATGTATCTTCTGTCTTCAACACTGTCTTTAAGCAAGGGGCGTTCTTCTCGAAGTAAGCATCCCATTGCTCATCAGTCCATTCCTCCTCGTCATCCTTTTGGGACTCATCTTGTTCTTCTGCCTGTTTCTCTTTTTCCGCTTGGGCTTCCGTGTCCAGGTCCTTGGCTATATATCCTCGTTTTACTCCTACATAAGGGGCTACATAGTGCCAATGTCCCCCCATTCGACGCCATAAGGGAGGGGTTCTGAAAACTGCATTGGTTAAGTGCTTGTGTATCCATGGTACTGCAATTCCTTCCACTCGCTTCTCTGCCAACCTTTCTTCAATTATTTGATCTCGCCCTGATTCTGCCCAGACATCGTCTACTACATATCCGGGACCTCCTAGTCCCCAGTCTTGTTTTCTCGAGCCTTCATGTTGCACAGGCCAATCTTCCTTTGTTGCATAGCCCAACATGTTGATGGCGATAGTATTCTTCTCCTTTCTCTCTTGATATGGCTTTAGCTTCGATCCGTTGATTGCCTCCGATATTAGTGACCCATCGAGATTTTCCAACTTTATAGACCCATTGTCACCTACTTCCCGTACTCGGAACGGTCCCAACCAACGAACTCTAAACTTCCCCGGTTTGATCTCGTTACGGCCATTATATTTCAGAACCAACTGTCCCGGTCGGAAATTCATTCGTCGGAGATGCTTGTCGTGCCAATATTTCCGTCGCCGTCGCATGTTCTCCGTCGCCCATTGTGCTATCACCCTTCGCTCGTCCAGCTTAGTCAGTTGGTATAGTCTTTCCTTTAAGCTTTCAGTATCGCCCAACCGATTCTCCACGGCTATCCTCAGACTTGGTACCATATACTCCATCGGCATCGCCACCTCCTGACCGTACATTAATTGGAAAGGCATGTGGCCCGTTGTTACCTTGTACGTTGTACGATATGCCCATAGGACGGCTGGTAACCTTTCTTCCCAGTCAGCTTCTTCCACGCCACATGATTTGTGAATCACTGATGCGAGCACCTTATTTGTAGACTCCGCCTGGCCATTAGCTCACGGGTAGTACGACCTTGACAGGTTGTGAAAAATTCGAAACTCTGTCGTCATCAACCTGATAACATGATTAACGAAGTGTCCTCCACGATCACTCGTGATCCGAATGGGGATGTCGTACCGTGTTACTATTTGCTCGTAGATGAATCTTGTCGTACTTTGTGCTGTATTGTCTGGCAACGCTCGAGCTTCTGCCCACTTCGTCAGATATTTTGTAGCAACCACAATATATCGGCATCGATGCAAGTGACTCACCTTCAATGGTCCGATGAAGTCCAAACCCCATCGTTCGAACAATTCCTGTGGCTGTGAGGGATGCAGTGGCATGAAATCCTGCTTCAATGGTTTCCCGACCCTCTGGCAAGTGTCGCAACCTAACACCCACACCTTAGCGTCAGTGTGCATTGTCGGCCACCATAGACCTGCCAAGAGAATTTTCCTTGCTGTAGCATCTGGTCCCATATGGCCGCCAGCCAGTCCTTCATGTGCCTCCTTTAGTACACCAGGTATTTCTTCTTCGACGACACATCTCCGGAGGATCTAGTCGGGTCCCATCTTGTAGAGTAAACCATTGATCAACTGAAATGTCTTACTTTTCAGTACGATCTTCCTTCTTTCGGCTGGTGGCATATCTTTCGGGAACGTGGATGTGGACAGATATTCTCCAATCTTCTCGTACCATGAGGGCAATATTGCAATCTGGAATAAATGTGCATCCGGGAAGTCTTCATTCACCCCTCCCTCTGCAGGTTCGCCCGACCGGATTCTGGATAATTGATCGGCAATAACATAGCTCTTTCCCGGCCGTACGATGATGGTGAACGTAAATTCTTGCAACAAAAGTAACCATCTACTCACCCGTCCTTGGATAATCGGCTTGTTTACCAGGTACATCAAAGCTTGGTGATCCACATAGAAAGTGAACGGCGTGGCTAGGAGGTAATGCCTAAACTTCTTTACGGAATAAACCATTCCTAGTGCCTCACGCTCGGTCGTACTGTAATTCCTTTCTGCTTTTGAAAGTAGCCGACTGGCAAAGAATACCGGGTTATCCAACCCGTGTGCTCCCACTTGTGCTAGGGTTGCTCCGATGGCAAAATTAGAGGCATCTACATGTACGTGGAACTCCTTATCCCAGTCCGGATACATTAATATGGGTGAGCTGATCAATCTATCCTTCAGTTCCCGGAATGCCTTCTCTTGTTCTTCGGCCCATGTAAATGGTTGGCCTTTCCTCGTCAGTAGGTCGAGAGGATACGACACTTGGGCAAAGTTTTTAATGAATCTCCGATAGTATCCCACATGCCCGAGGAAAGACTTTACACCAGTGACGTTCTCCGGAGCCTCCATCTGCACGATGACTCGCACCTTGTCGGGATCCGTTTTCAACCCAGCTTTGCACACAATGTGTCCGAGCAACTTCCCTTGCGGCACCATAAATCTGCATTTCTTCGGATTCAAGGCAAGGCGGGCTGCTCTACATCGTTCCATGCACTCGCCTAAAGCTTTCAAATATTTTTCCTTATCACTATAAATTGACCAGTCATCGAGGAAGGCTTTGAAATTACCGACCGACATTTTATCAAAGATGAGGAGTATTATTCTCTGGAATGTAGCTGGTGCGTTGCATAATCCAAATGGCATTCAGTTGTATACGTACACCCCGTCCTCGACGACGAACGTAGTCTTTAATTCGTCCTCCTCGGCGATACTGATCTGATTGTAACCCGAGAAGCCGTCTAGAAAGGAGTACATTTCATGCCCGGCAACTTCTTCCAGAATCGAGTCGGTGAAGGGAATGGGAAATGGATCCTTGATAGTCACTGCATTCAGACTACGAAAGTCAACACAGATCCTAATTTGCTCCTTCTCTTTCTTCAATGATATGACGATCGGCAATACCCACTCGCTGACCTCCACCTTGAAAATGATGTCAGCCTCAGCATTTTCTCAATCTCCTCCTATACTTTAGCGGCATAATTTTTGTTCATTTTGTACAGTCACTTTCGTATGGGCTGGGCTCCCGGTACGAGAGGAATCCTGTGGACGCATAACTCCGGTGGTATGCCTTTTAAATCCTTGTACGTCCAAGTGAAAGCATCTTTGTATTCCATAAAGATTCTAAACGCTGCCGCTTTCAGGGCAGGGTCCCAATCATCCCCCACAAAAATCTCCTTAGGTTTGGCTGATTCCCCAAGGTTTACCATTCTCAGCGTTGGTTCCTCGTACTTCATGATTTTGTCCTGCTCGAACTTGTGGGTTGGCGTCACATCCAATTCTGCCATACCTTCTTCATATTCTCCGTACTTATGTGGGAATGTTTCACTGGTCGAGCCGTTGTCCTCTTCTGCTTCCCCCTCCTTGACCTGCAGCATGTGGCAATCCGGGTGGAAGACTTCATAATCCTCCATCTGCCAGTGAAACAGTCCGCTCAGTGAACTGGTCTCATCTTCCGAGCAACTTCCAATCTCCAACAGTCCTTCATCTGGTTCCATTAACTTTCTCTCATCATCGTCTGAGTCTCCTCCGGATTCAAATGCCGAAGATGCTGGATCCTCACTGACGGCCTGGTTCTTCAGATCAATGGTGTATTTCCTCCCCCGATTTTCTATTGAGAGTGTATTCCGCTTCCAGTTGTGGGTTGCCTTGGCAGCGATCAACCATCCCTGTCCCAAGAGTGCATCGTACGCCTTTTTCTCCATTGGGATGACTACAAAGTTTAGCAAAAACAGTTGTGTGCCAATCAGGACCTTCTGTTCCATAAGTGTACCCAGTGGTCTGATGCCGTGTTGATCTGCTCCCACAAGGTGGAATGTCGAGGGCCAAAGAGTCGGCTTACCCAGACACTTCCAGGTCTCTTCTGGCAGTACGTTTACTCCTGAACCACCATTGACGATAGTGTTAGATAATTTCATGCCCAAGATTTCCATCTCGACGACGGCTGGTTTCCTCTCGATGCTTACTGCGAGTAGCATTGGGTCTACAGTCTCAGCTACCACTTCTAGCATACATTCTGGTGAACTCTTCGGAAGATTTTCTTCAATAGCATTTGTAAGCGCTACTTTGAGATAAGGCATCGTTTGCAAGAGATTAGTTACCTTAATGGGTACGATTGTGTGAAGCACCTGCCGTACGATATTCTTCTCCGACTCCGACTGTAGCAACGTACTGGTAGCTTTAGAATTCTTGCCTTCATTCGCCATTTCCTCTTCTACTTTTGTCTTGGCCTCCCGAAACCGTTCTTCCTCCGTACGAGGGTCTGGATAATTTGCCCTTTTTGACTGCGCTCTCGTAATCGCCAAGACTTCTTCGTCGGCTACTTCCAGCATATTGATACTTCCTTTCTGCTTCAGACAGTCGGTGTCTTCATGATCACCCGGTCCACACCACTTGCACAGTTTTCCCCCGTTGCCCTGGCTGCTCTAACAATCCCTCGCAAAGTGACCCCATTCATTACAATTCTGGCACTGGATCATCGGTCGTCCTTTGCTATCGTACTGAATTTTACTTCTCGGCGTATTTCGCCGACTGTTGCGGTAGCCTCCAGGGGATGCATTGTTGTTCTGTGGCTTTGGTGGCGTGGTTGGAGGGGTTGACTGTTCGCCTTGAGTGAAGAATACTTGCGAACTTTTGGTTTTTAAGTTGTATGGGCACTCCTTGACGGAGTGTCCCATAACCTGGCAGATGTCACAGAATAACTTTTTTGGGCAACTTGCCTTTGTGTGACCTTCCGTTTTACAATCCGTACACCATAATTCATTGGCCTCTTTGGATCCTTCCTTGTCGGTCTTCAGTTCTTTCATTATCCGCATCATATCCCACCAAAGGGCTTGTACGGTTGTCGATTCATCATCACTTTCCTCGGCACTCTCGTCGTCATCCCTCTTCTTCCCCTTCGAGGAAGTCCTGTTTTCACTTTCAATATCCATCGCCCGATTGTATGCTTCGGTGTACGAGGATGGCGGTACTACTTTCATTTTTCGCCGAAGTGAGGGAATCAATCCTTCAATGAACCATCTTTTCTTTAAACCATCTGCCGGCTGTGCCTCCAGCTTTCCTATCAGGTCTTTCAACCTCCTGTTGTAGGTTCGTACGTTCTCGTGCTTTCCTTGTTTGGTATGATATATTTCTGTGACGATCTCACTATCGTCCCGTAGAAGTTTGAACTCCTCTTGAAAATTTTGCTTCAGGACCCTCCATGTGGCTTTCTGCGCTTGGTCCAATTCCGAGTACCAATCAATGGCACTGTCTCTGAGTGTTGCTGGAAATGCCTTCAGCCACTAATCGGGGCCATCCTGCCCGCTGGCTATCCAGATTGTCTCACATGTCTTGCAATGCCGTACGAGATCCTCAGAGCCATTCCCCATGAATTTCGGCAACTTTTGCTAATCCGGATGAGCCATCTTTACTGGTTGACCTCCTTGTGTTTTGGACCCGATTGGACTAGTGGATTCCTCGCTATGTCCCTGTGCGTCACTTGCACTCTTGGCCACGTACGAGTCATTCCCACGTCCTCCGTCAGCATCCTCAACACCGTGGGTCTCCTCAGGATCTCTCCGATGCTCTCTCTGCCCTGGGGTCTTAAGCTCTGGTCTTCCCCTCCTTAACTCATCGTCATCGTCCAAGAGGGACAACTCTCGAAATCGTCTGATGCTACTAGTCAAATCATCTTCATAGAGGTTATATTTTTCTGTGTGTGGAGTACTGAAGGGGTCTTCGTCCCTTCCTTCTATCAAACTATGGTGCGTTCGTTCAATGGATGTGTCTATTCATTTCAAATTTTCATATGTTCTTTTTATGCTCTGATTGATTTCAATTAAGTCCTCATCTAGTTCCTTACCAACTTGCCTTAGTCGTCTTCGCCGATTTTCTTGCTCTTGCAGCCTGAGTGATTGCCAAACTTGCTCTTCCAAAGTCCCGTGCCCGTCAGGTACTCTATTCTTGTCTTTGTTCGGCCGTACGGGCATTTAGTTGTTCAAGCGATCATTGTCGATTGCCGGGAGTACGACGCCGGCTAGTATCTTGTTCTTCCTCTTCACGTTTGGTTCTGTCTTCACAACGTTGTATGATTTGCTGCCTTCGGCGCTCGCGAGCTTCTTCCTCTCGCAAGTCTTGGAGGATAATGAAATGGCGGGCTAGTAACCTGGGCATGCGATTCAGGAGGTGATTCACCTCGTTGTTCACTTCCAGCTGCTCCCAAATGACTTCCTCAGGGATCTCCCGAATGTGGGATTCTCGATGCATGTGGTCACGTAGCGATATTTTCCACAAATTAAACAGATCTTCTGTCAATGAGTCTTCCCATTCCTCATTAGCATTTACAAGTTCTTCCACCGGTTGACCCATTACACTGCCATGGTAGATGATGCCCTAGTCCGTTCAGGCAATGGCGCCAAATGTTTGCCTATGGAATGTAATTCAAATCTTACGTACTACTGGCAAACTAATTATGTGCAGAACATGGAATAAAATAGTAAACTGAAAGATATCATATTTGAACATCCAAAACTTTATTCATCATCAGAAATATCATGTACAAAAGAGTATCAGCAGTGATTGACAATAACCATCGGCACATAACTCATACCTCCTTTCCTGACTATCCAACAGGCTACATATAACATTCGGCGGTGGTTAGATAACCAACCGACACGACGTTTCATAACAACATTACATTAACATTAATCTGAACATGTTTTCCCGAAAGTACATGACATTATTATTCTTTACTAATCTATAGTTTTATTAACAATTGGCCGACTACGACCAAGGCCGACTACGGCCGACAACAAGTAAAATATACTGCTAACAGTATTGGCACAATTTTCATCACCAAAAACCTATGCGAAATGCAAAAAACTGGGTCACAATTTGCATAAAGAAATGATCTGCAATTTTCCTTGCAAACAAAACTAGCAATCAGTTCACGAAGAGGAAACCCTACTTTATGTAAGTCCCTGCTCTGATACCATGTATTGAAAATGAATAAAGCACAAAATTATTCTATTAATTGGACAAGCACCAAAGTGGGAGAAAACTCCTCTTTAAAAGAGAGAAAGGTGAATGAAGGGATTGAAAAAGCCTCCAAATCAAGGTGAAGGACTAAGAAGCCTCCAACCAAATAATGTCCCAAAAAAGAGTAACATGTAGAACATCATTGAAGCACGAAGAAGCTATAGACTATTGTCAAATGATGATTGATATAGTGTTGAAATGAAGAACCTCCGGAAATAGGAATGCAAGAGTGTCCATATGGTAAATGATCCATCTCATTGAAATGCATGTAACCAATCGTTGATGTACACTGCATCTAAAAGTACATAGGAACAAGAACTAGATACGTAGATCACTCAAAGGCGAAACCAATGAAGCATTAGCACCAACAGTAGAAAACCCCTGTAATGCTAAAAAGGGAGAGTCAAGACAAGTACACTGAAATTGTGTGAAACCAAGAAGTGAATGCAAGAGAAACAACCTACAAATAAAAGAGTGTGCAAACTATGGCACACACACATAAAGCAAGAACCACTAGGATTCACTGTTGTCATGGGAGGGACACTCACTTGACAAAGGTGTGATGCCAAACCAAAGGCAAACATCAACCCCCCATAGCACTTTATATCATAGTGCGAGTACAAAACACACAATAGGATGTGCAAAATCCCCAAAAAGTATACACCAAAATGGCACTTTATCTCAATGCGCCTACAAAAGAGAATGTGCACAAAAAAGATATCTATAATGCCCAAATAGGGAAAAATACTAGAAATACATGTAGGACGACCAAGAATGAGTCATCCCACACAAACGAAAAGTTTCCAAGAGCTAAGATTGCCAAGTAATTCACTAGAGTGCAAAAACACCAAAAACTAAATAAAATGTACCTAGAGAGTAATCTGGAAAAATGGCATGGATGGCTGTGAAGAGTTTTGAAAGAATGTCCCAACGCCCCTGGAATCGTGAAAAACGAAGAAACAAGTCAAAAGTTATGAGCTCAAATTTGAAAAATAGCACTTCTGACTTCAATAGGCTATAGAATGCACCAACAGAAAAAACGAGTGATAAGATCCATATCACTGGAAAGTTGACGAAACCAACTTTCCAACGATATCCCGTTCACCAAAATTCAATATCATATGCCAATAAGAAAAAAACACCTCCATTACCACTGGAAAGTTGACGAAACCAACTTTCCGATGATATCTCGTTCACCAATAGAAAAATATGACCTCCTTTAGGGCACAAGGAGGGTTCAAAGGGTAGAATGACATCAAAGAAATATTCTCGAAAAAAGAAAAAAAAATCCAACCCTCGAGAAAAGAAATTCGCTAGAATATTCCCTACTTGAGACAAAATTTGCACAGATTCACCGTTGAAAAATGATGATGTCAGCTCCCAAAAAGGTGATCAGTGAACAAAAAAAAATTGTCACCCAAAAAATTAGCCGCCAAAATTTCGCAGTGGTTAGGAAACTGTTTTTCATTGTCGGGAAACTACACAGGCATTGTTGGCGTTGAAGAACATGCCACCGAGCGGCAAAGGGACTACTGTTGGCGAAAATAAAGTCGTTGGCTGGGGAACAAACACCCACCGACAAGGGTGGGGCCTACGCAAGCAAGTACCTGAATTGAAATGCGCATGCCAAAAAAAAATAATATGCCACCCAAAGAAAAATAAAACCTACAGTGCTCTAACAAAAGCTTTTTGACTTCTTTTTTTTTAATTTCTAAACAATTAGATATTTAAAAGGCAACGCCCTATTTTTTTTATTTTTTTTATTTTCATGCCAAAGGGGTCGTACAGGGGTCGTATAGCCCCTAAAGCAAAAACAAATTGCCTTGGAATCACCTGATGGCGAAATAGAACAAATTTATAGTCAAAATTCATCAAATCGACCTCCTGAATGCAACTATGAAGTCCTTTTCACACCAAAATTGCAGCTACCCTCTAGATTCAGAAAAAAAGCAACCGCTTCAAACCTTCGTAGATCTGACCTCAGGAGTCCAAATCAGGCCAAACAAGAGGCAAATCCGACTTTCTTGACAACTTTGAATCCACGGTGAGGTCCTTTTTGCGCCAAAATGAACCTAAAAATCGCCCACCTCCAAAAATTGCAAAAAGGGCAAAAGGGATACCAGATCTAAAGCCTATAACCCTTGTTGAAAAAAAAACTCGTAAATCAAGAAGGGGTTCGTTGAATCCACGCTATAATACCATGTTAGAATTGTGAAAAACACGAGCCACAGGATCAAACAATGAACAAAGACACCTTCCACGCAAGATATCTGCAAACAAAGAATTGCAATATTCCTCAACAAGAAAAAGCTACAGAATGAACCTCAAGAATCTTCAAGGAAAACAAGAGTCCTCAAAGGTTGAGAGTTCTATCAAAAGGCATGAAAGCTTGAGGGATAATACAATGAGGGTTGAGTGCTATATAGGAGCAACCTTAAGTAGTAAAGGGATTAGATCATGACAAGTGTCAACATCACATGTGATGAAACAAAATGATCTAATAATAGCTCACTTCAGTTAACATAGAAAAACACTTCAGTTAACATAGAAAAACACGCAGTTAACTAAATAAAGAACTCCTAAAGTTTAGCTTAAGTGCATGAGAATAAATTAGACTAATAATTATTAAAGATTAATTAATTATTAGCTAATTCATGATTATTCTAACAAAATCTTTGCAAGCTTATATTTAAAGGGGCATAAAGCAAAGAAATAAATCCAAAATTCTTGGGGATGATAAAGGAGAAACTAGTTGCATTTGATAAGTTTTTGACCATTCTTTGCATGTAATTGCTTATTATCAGATTTTTAGTTAATTAGACATGGATCATATGGTAAAAGATACAACAAAGACAAGCATATTCAAGATGATAGATGGATTGCTTCCAAATGATACAGTTAGGAATAAAGTGGGAAGGAAACCTATAATAAAGGAGCTAAACATGGATAAGACCCAAATGCATCCATTACTATGTGACAAAATTATTGTGCTTCAATGGTAGAGACATTGCCTTGAAAATAATTAGACATTGACTAGGGGATTAAATACTTCATTCAAGTGCCCTCTAAAAATGTTTGTGAGAGCCATAGATATGATAGACCCAACACAAACCCCCCAAATAAAATTTTAGAATAAATGATAATGAAAAAGGAAAGGAAATAGGGCATGCATGTTTATCCAGTGTTCCATGGAGGCTTTGTGTCGTCTCCCGTCCCGTTTGGGACTTGGGGACCGCCCCTTGGCCGTCCCCCCCACCGCCGAGACATGAGAGAGACATCGAGGCGCCTCGGCCTCCGAGTCCGACGCCCAAGCCCCTCGATGCGGAGACTTAGAGTCTCCCGCGCTGGGACGCATTCTAAAGTGTTTTTTTTTTTAAAATCTTTTATTTTTGTTGAAGTTTGTGCCTGGGGCCGAACCCTAAAGGCCTATGGGACCCATCTCAAAGCCTCTAAATGAAATAAAACTCTCAAATTGCTTTCTTTTTTACTCATATATGCATTTGATGTTTTGGAGCAGCTAGGTGAAGAAGAGGAAAACCAGTGAGAAGAGTGAGTGAAAGAGTGAGTTTGAGGTGCTGCAAGTGCAAGAGGGGTGAGAAGGAGAAAGAAGAAGAAGAGGAGGAGCATTCTACACCAATTTTGAAGGATTTTTCAAGCACAAGGTAGGATTTTATGACTGTTTTTCTTAGTTTTTTCAATTTTTTTTTGTTTTGTTTTCCAAGTTTTTAGATTCATTTTGAAAATGTAGTTTGATGTTTTTAATGGGCATTGAAATGAAAATCAAAACATGAATATGCATTTGCAGCCACATGTCTATGAAATTATGATTAAAAATTTAATCATAATTTCATATACATGGCTGCAAATGCATATTCATATTCTTAATTTTCATTTCAAGGCTCATTTTTTTTTCTTTCATCTTTCCATCAAGATTCATCATGAAATTTTAAAATTTGTTAAACAGAAACTAGGCTGAAACTAGGCACTTATAGAATTTATTTGTTTATTGCAGTGTCACAATGAGCTCTCATGACAATGATGACATCAACATGAGTGAGGATGAAGCTCATTCACATAGTGATGTTGATCCTGAATATGAACCTGGGGTTGAGGGGGATGACCATGGGGATGAGCATGAAGTCCAAACTAGTTCCATGGCAAGTGAAGCAAGTAATGTAAATTGCCCTTCTGCAATATTGGCAAAGTATGCTAGGGGTCCTTTTGATCCCACTTCCCCTCTCAAACAATTTGCAACAAAAGATCTAAGCAGGCAACCGCAAGCGGCAACAGCTGGTGGCACAAGGAGGTGGAAGTGCAACTTTTGTGGTGGTGGGTGGTATGGCAGCATCACTAGAGTTAATGCACACCTCCTTTTCATTAAAGGAAAAGGTGTGGGGATATGTCGTTTTTTATTAAAACCGGAAAACCTGAAATTCAAAATTGAAATAAATAAGTTATGGGGTGTTCATGATGATACTCCAGTTGCACCTGTGCCTACTACTTTGTCTCATAGGACACAGCTTCAGCATAGCCAACAACAGAGATCTAGCCATACTTTGCAGACAAGAGTAGGAGGGACACCAGGTTCTTCTTCTAGTGCCTATGCAGGAGAGGGGAGGGGGAAACGGAAAGTGCAAAGTCAAACTCAAAGTAACCCCATTGCAGATTTTTTTAATGTGCAACTCAAGGATGAGATAGATGATGCCAATGGCAAGTTCTTCTTTGCCAATGGCATCCCGTTTCATGTTGCCCGATCTCCTTATTTTAAGGATATGATATCGATGGTGGCAAAGGGAGGACCATCATATGTGCCACCAGGTGAGACGAAATTGAGGACAACGATCTTGGATAAGAACTATTCCAAGATCAATTTGTTGATGGAGAAGATGAAGGAGTGTTGGATTGAGACAGGATGTAGCATAGTCATGGATGGGTGGACGAACATTAGCCATCGTCCACTCATTAACATCATGGTTACATGTACTGAGGGCCCATATTTTCTTAAGGCAGTTGATTGTTCAGGGCATCGCAAAGATGCTGATTTTCAATTTGAGGTTCTCAAGGATGATATTGGTCCAAGTTGTGACAGATGCTGCACATGTGTGCAAAGCTGCAAGGAGACTTATTGAGGCTACTTATAGGCATATCTGGTGGACCCCATGTTGTGTGCATGCCATGAACAATGCACTCAAGGACATGGGAAAGATTGAATGGATTAGAGCAGTGGTTCATGATGCGAGAGATGTGCAGATGTTTATCTGCAACCACCACACATCACATGCACTTTTCAGGACCTTCGCTAAGGAGTTCCTTAAACCTACTGATACGAGATATGGTTCTTATTTCATTCTCTTAGACAGAATGATTGAGTTGCAAGAGGCACTGCAACTCATGGTCATGACAGCAGATTGAAGTAGGTGGGCCGAGTCTAGGACAGAGCATGGGAGGAAGGTGAAGGATACAGTGAAGAGCAATGTGTTTTGGGTTGATGCAAAATATATTGTTGCCATCATTAAACCAGTTTTCCAGGTTATCAGGTATGGGGATGCAGATGCACCTAGCCTTGGAGAGGTGTATGAGTGCATTGATTTTATGCTTGATCAGATGAGGGTTGTTGTGCGAGAGAGGGACCCTACATTAGCATTCTATCATGAGCACATTCAGCCAATCATTCACAGTAGATGGGAGAAGCTCAACACTCCCTTGCACATGGCAGCCTATGCACTTAATCCTAAGTGGTACTTGACTAGGCCTGGTAGAGTAACACCGATACAAGATGCAGAGGTGAAGGCAGGGTTCTTTAGGTGCATTGAGAGGATGTATGATGATGTAGATGCCAGTGTGATTCGCACTGAGTGGACCAAATTTGCCACTCTTAGAGGTTATTCAGATGCAGCCAAGATGGATATGCGAACTATGGCGCAGGAGGACCCAATTTTGTGGTGGACTTGCCATGGATCAGGATCTTTGACTACCACTCTAGCCATTCGATTGTTATCTCAGGTTTCTAGTTCTTCAGCTGCTGAGAGGAACTGGTCTACATATAGCTTCATCCACTCTCTTAAGAGGAACAGACTTACCTCTAGGAGAGCAGAGAAGCTTGTGGCTGTACATAGTGCTTTGCATCTCATTGACCACAAATCACTTTTGTACAAAGAGAGTCCAGCAGCACGGTGGGATGTAGACCCAGAGGAGCCATCACAGATTGATGAGGATGCTGCAGTTTCGGCTTCAGATGTAGGGTTGGTTGGTATTAGTTTGGCAGCGCTTGATCGCGAGGATTCCAGTAGTTCAAGTGATGAGGAGTTTGGGGATGATTAGAGGCCTCCCTTCACTACATTTTTGCATTTTGTACTTATTTTGATTATGATATCAAACTATCAATGTACTCATGCTACTTATTTTTATCATTATGATATGATATTATGATGTGACATGTCATATTTTCGATATTCATATAATAGAATCTCAAATTCGACAATTTCATTTGTCAAATTTTAATATTTTATTTGATTAGTGATTACTAAATACTAATAGTTTTCAAGCATTCAAAATGTTAGTATTTGCAATTTTACTAATTTGCCAAAGTTTAATTTGAATTGTTATTCTAAAACATCTTTTTATAACTAGTTATTCAAGTACCATATGTAGATCAGCGCCGCCACCCCTCCGCCGCCGTCCCCCCCGCCATCCCCAAACTTAGACCCCTTGTCCCCCCGTCCCTGAGACCCGTCCCACACACGGAGACGCGTCCCCTTCAGGAAACTCCGTGGAACATTGTGTTTATCACTATTTAAATATGAATGACAATAATCTCATCAATGAATGAAGATAGTGTTAAAAACTACTTTTATAGGGCATGCATGTTTATCACTTAATATGAATGAAGATAGAATTCCATGGAATTAGAAGTCTTAGAACAATCAAACTTTGTCATTGAGAGCTTGTACTCATTTACACATTGATTTCATCATCACCCTATTAAAGAAAATTTTGTGTTAGGATTCAAAAATTGAAACATTTAAGTTGAGCAAAATTTGAAAGATATCTTGTTAGAAATAATACATGATAGATTATCAACCCTCAAGAAACACGCCCTAAAGTAATATAAGATATACATATTTGCAAACTATCTCACATCCCGTTCTTGAGAATGAGTTTGTGGATGACCCTTAGCCAAACTCCATAATTTTCTTGTAGGCTAAAGGGGTGGTAAAAAAGGAAAATTAATTAAATAATTAAATATTTAAGTTGTCAAAAAGTAAAAATTAAAAGACAACTTATATTTAATTATTTAGAAAGGTGTTATAAGTGATCAATTTAAGTGTCACTAGACTCATGGTACAAAAAAGTAATAAAAAGGACACTTAAATTAAAATTTTAGAAATTTGAGAAAAACTAACCAAAAAGTAAATAAAAATTATTTTATTTCCTCAAAATAAAGTTATAAATATGAGAAGTGTTTTTTGAAAAAGACTACATACTTGTTTAAAGTTAAACAATCACATTTTTCAAGAATGAATGCAAAATCTTTTTCCGAAGATGACAACCCTCTAGAATTCTAAAAGCTTTGAGAATGAAAACCCTCGTAATTTTCATTGCTCTTCTACATAGGGATTGCACTAGTGATCCAATCGAAAAGATTTTCAAACTTCCAGCTTTCAGTTTTGGCCATGAGATTTCCAGTGTTTGTTTTCAGTTATTTGATTTCCAGCTTTTGGTGTGAGGCTTCTGTGAATTTTCCAACTTTCAGCTTATGGTTTCAGATTTGGTTTGTGGTGATAATATCAATATTGTTGCATTATTATCTGTGTTTTGGTGAGAATAACCATTCTTGCAAGCCATACACTTCCAATCAGGCCATACAAGCTTAAAATGACATAATATTTCTTGTAGACCCTTGTGAAGCTTGAGCACTGATTTTGATGACAATAGTGCTGGTTTATGATGGTTTCAGTTTATGAAATAAATTGTTGTCAAAATTGGATCAACTGGATAAAGAGTTGCATCTCAACTGCCAAATTCTCTGTACTAGTGAATGGAGCAGCTCATGGATTCTTCACATCAGCAAGGGGCCTAAGGCAAGGTGATCCTCTCTCACCTTTCCAGTGTTACCCCAAGTTTCCGGGAAGGGGACGGTGGGACGAGTCCCCAAGTTTCCGATTTTTTAGGCCAAATTTGTGGACGGCGAGGGGGGTGGCTATATAAAATATAGAAAAATTTAAAATATATAGGGAAAATTTAAATATTCATATGAAAACATGGATAAAGCATGCATATATACTAAGTTACCAATTCACCATACTAAGCCTCCGGATACGATACGATACGATTCGGATTCGAGATTCGGATTCGATACGATACAAATTCGGCCAGGATTCGAAAATTTCTCTGTGGATACGTTTCAGATTTGAGGCTTCACTGCGGATTCTTCTAGGATACGGCGCAACGAATCCGAGCAGAATCCGCGCCGTTTTTTCACGTCAAAATGCCCAGTCCGCAAAAAACGTGTTTTTTTAATTATTTTTTATTATTTTTTTGACCGGATGTTGACTTCTAAACATTCTAATAATCATTGCAACCCTAATTTCGACCTCCAAACACACTAAATAGGTAAAAACAATTTCATTTTAACAATTTGTGAAAGAAAAACGATTTTTTTTGCCTCCATTGCTGAACTTGCTCTCTTGCTTGCACAAGCTCAAATAGAGTTGAAGGCTGATCGTTGGTTGTTCAAGGTTGATTGTTGTGCTATTCCTAAGCACTTGCAAGTGTTTTCCAAGATTCAAGAAGACTGTAGAGCAAGATTTGTTCAAAAAAGGTAGGTTTCTTTGAAATTTTTTGATTTTTTTCTTACATTTTTTTTAAGTTTAACAAATGAACTATTTTGTTTTGTTTTTATTGTATTACTTTTGTTGATTGTTCTCATTCTTTTAAGTTTTTTAGTTTCAAATTTCAATACCAAAATTATTTCAATCTATTGTGCCTTGGCCCTTAGGTATTACAATGGCATCTGCTTCTAATTCAAGCCAATCTCGTTTCAAAATAAGTGCAACCTCTCCCCTTTGGAAATATGTAGAAATGGTTCAACAATGTCCAGGTGGTGGAGTATTTGTTTGGATTTGTGGTCATTGCAAAATTCAATACACGAGCTCATACAATCGAGTGAAAGCCCACTTGTGTAGTATCCGTGATATTGGCATCAAACCTTGTCCGGGACCTCCAGAAGGTGATGGCAAAGGCCTTGCAGATGACATAGTGTTGAAATATATTGCTGAGCAAGAAAAAGCAGATCAAAAAGCTACTAGTCTTAAAAAAAACCATCCTTTGAAGAAAGGATCTCAATCCATGAAACCCCCTACACCACCTACTTATATTCCACCTACAGAAAGCCATCCATTTATGAACATCCCTCAAGAGCAAACCGTGCCCTCATCAAATAAAAGATCTAAGGGACCGTTGGAAGTTTCATTTCAGAATGAGGCAAGAGAGATTGCTGATCAAGACATAGCAAGATGTGTCTATGCCAATGGATTGGCATTCAACGTTGTTCGTTCACCATATTGGCAAAAAATGGTGAAATCTATTAATGAGGCTCCAAAGGGGTATAAGGGCCCAGGTTTTGAGAAGGTGCGTTGCACCTTATTGGAGAAAGAGGTGAAACATGTAGCAGACTCTTTGAAGCCCATAAGGATTCATGGATTGAAACAGGGGTGACCATTGTTTCTGATGGATGGAAAGATGCAAAAAATCGCCCATTGATCAATGTTATTGCCGTGTCCCCTAAAGGGGCAATGTTTTTGAGAGCAGTGGATTGTGAGGGACAGGTGAAAGATGGTCCATTTATTGCTAACATCCTTTGCCAAGCCATTGAAGAAGTGGGCCATCAAAATGTTGTGCAAGTTGTAACCGACAATGCCAAAAATTGTAGGGCTGTTGGGTTATTGATTGAGGAGAAGTATCCACACATTTTTTGGACACCTTGTGCTGTCCACTCCCTCAATCTAATGCTACAAAAAATTGGATCCAAAATTGAGTGGATCAAACAGGTGTATGTTGAGGGCGAAGACATCCAGATGTTTGTCACCAACCACCATATGACACAAGGAATATTTAGACAATTCTCAAAATTGGAATTGTTGAAGGTAAGTTAATTGAAATTCTCAATATTCTTAAATTTTTAGTTTTCTTTTAATTTTAAATTTTGATTTTGTAAATTTAAATTACATTTTAATTTTTATTTTGATTTCCAAATAGGTTGCAGAGACCCGTTTTGCCTCCAATACAATTGTGTTGAGACGACTTATAAAGGTTCGTGAGGCACTTTGTGCCATGGTAATCAGCCCTAATTGGGCTATATGGAAGCAATCTAGCAGTGAAAGGGAAAATAGGATCAGGCAAAGGATCCTAGATGATTGTTGGTGGGATCGTGTTCAGTACCTGGTCAGTTTCACTGAGCCTATACTGAGCATGATCCGTTACACAGACATGGATAGACCTTGTTTGGGAGAAGTATATGATGATATCGACTCAATGATCGAGAAGATGAAAACCATCATCAATGCAAAAGAGGAAGATCCTGATGAAAAGTTCTTCAAAGAGCTACAGGAAATCATGTTTGATAGATGGAACAAAATGACAACTCCATTGCATCTTCTTGCTTTTGCATTGAGTCCCAAATATTATAGTCCTGAGCTTCTTTCTGTTACATCAAGAGTTGCTCCATATAGGGATGTTGAAGTGGCTCAAGGTTACAAGGCAGCAATTCGGAGACTCTTCACTGATCGTGACCAACGTGATTGAGTGAGGGCTGAGTTCATGGCTTTTGCATGCTCCGGTAGTGTTGCTCAGAATCTTGATGCTCTTCGAGACAAGTACAGGGTAGATGGTCATAGTTGGTGGTACTTCCATGGGCAAGAATACATGCACATCCAACCAATTGCAATAAAAATCTTATCCCAAGTAAGTTTTATATTTTGTAATTTTAATTTTAATTTATAATTTTATATTAATTAATAATTTTGTTTAGTTAAATTTTGTAACTCTTAACTATTTAATTTGGTCTTGACTCTTAATAGGTTGCTAGTTCATCTTCTTCAGAGAGGAATTGGAGCACATACTCCTTCATCCACTCAATAAAACGCAATAGGCTGCATTCAAAAAAGGCAGAGGACTTGGTGTATGTGCATTCAAACTTGCGCCTCCTTACACACAAGCAAAGTTCCTACAAAGAAGGAGACACAAGGAGGTGGGATATTGAGCCAGAGCAGCTTGACTTGGATGCTTCCACAAGTCACTTAGCTGCACTTGATATTGATGATGAGTATGAGCCTGGAGCAGCTACTGATCGTGAGAGTGGTAGTGTCGGTGCTACTGCTACTGCTAGTGGCAGTGCTTGTGCAAGTGCCACGAATGCTATTTGTGGTTCTACGCAAAATGTAGCATCTAATAATGCTAGTTTGTTTGATAATGATGACCCATATGATTCAGATTGATCAATGATCAATAATGGCTGATTGTAAACGTTTGACATTTTATGTTTGAACTTTAATTTATAATTTTATATCATGACAATCGAATAATCACTAATATTTGACTTAGTGACTATGAAAGTGGTGATGTATTTTTGCTATGTTATTAGACTATTAATATGGTGGTGTATTCTGAACTTAATTACTACTGCAAATATGTATATATTTCTGATTTTTATATGTTTTTTGCATTGCCGTACCCAAACCCAAAAAAAATTTTTTGCCGAATCCCGTACCGGATTCGCGTACCCGTACCCGAATCCAAAAACGAATCGGTAACTTAGCATATATACATTATAGAAACTTGGCATATAACATTTGTGTTAAGAATTCATTGTCAATACTCAATATGCATTCAGAATTCAGAATTCATTATGTGATATTAAACATAGTACACTGTTGTCATCCCCTGGCCGTCCCCTGTCCTTGGGATGGGGACGGGGGGGTTTAGACCCGGGGACGCATCCCCGAGTAACACTGCACCTTTCTTATTCATAATCATGGTAGAAGTATTAGGAAAAGGCATACAAACCCTGAGGAGAGAAGGAAAATGGGCTAAATTTCATGTAGCAAATGGTATGGAACCCACAACACACCAACAATTTGCAGATGATACCATCTTGTTTGGGTCGGCAAGTACGAAGGAAGCTAGGGTGATCAAGACCTTCCTAGATGACTACTGCAAGGCATCCGGGCAAAGCATAAATTGGGGAAAGTCTGAAGTCTTCTTCCTCAATACTCAACCGATTCTGCAGAGAGACTTGGCAAAAATCTTGAACTTAAAGGTGGCAACACTTCCTGGGCACTTTTTGGGCATGCCTTTGTTTGCAGGGATGAATAAAAAATGCTACTGGGAAAATTTGATAAATAGTTGCCAAAGCAAATTGCGAACTTGGAAAGGGAAGTGGCTTTCATCGGCAAGAAGACTATTAATGGTGAAATCAATGCTATCAACCATCCAAGTTTACTCAATGTCATGTTTGAAATTACCAAAAGCAATAGAGGCCCTGAATCAAATTTTCCAGAAATTCTTTTGGAGTGGTACAGGAGAGCAAAATAAATTCCCTTTAGTATATTGGGCCAAAGTATGCACCCCAAAGGAAGTTGGTGGAGTAGGACTAAAACAGCTTACAATAATGAACCAAGCTATGGGAGCCAAATTGGTATGGGATCTATATGCAAGAGGAGAACAGAAATGGGTAAGAATCTTGAGAAGAAAATATTTGGACTCGGATGACCCCACCCGCATCCTCACTACGATAGCACCTCCAAAGGGATCCACAATTTGGAATTACATCTTGGAGTGCAAGGATATAGTAACCAAGCATGTCACGTGGGATATCAGAGATGGGAAAAATGCATCCTTTTGGAGTGATTCATGGTGTGGCAAACCACCCATTGACAATACACCGGGATTGGGAGAACTAAAGGCAAAATCTATGCAGGTTTGGGGACCCAAGGTTTGCAACTATGGGAAGGTAGTGCTCAAAAATGGAGTACCTACCTAGAATTGGAATGCTATTCAGGAATCAATGCCCCACAAGCTCAGAAAGACTCACTGATAGAAATTCTCAAGAACAGACATTTCAATCCCTCCAATGGAGGGGATGTAATCTGGTGGTGTGGCTCGACCACAAGCACATATAAAGTGAAGTTTAGCTGCAAAATCAAAGAGTTAGCTATTGCAAGGCAAGACTGGCCTTGCAAACTGCTGTGGGGGAAAACCTGCCTTCCTAAAGCAGGAGTATTCACTTGGTTGGCAATTCAGAAATGAATTCTTACCAAAGATAGGCTAGCAACATTTAGAATCCAAGGTCTAGGAAGATTTGTGATGTGCAAAAACAGTCTAGAGACAGTAGATCACTTACTCTTGACATGCCCATCTATGAATGCCTGTTGGAACCTTGTTAGGAGCAAACTAAATCTGCAATGCCCCATGCCAGCAGACATTGAAACTTGGTTCAAAATGTGGCCATCCAAACTCAGAAAATCAGTATTTCGAGGGATATGGCAGATCACTCCATCCACAATTATTTGGGAAATTTGGAAGGAGCAGAACAGAAGGATTTTTCACGGTAAAGAAATGGGAGAGGACAGGCTATGGACCAAGATAGAGAGGGGAATCACAGAACTAGTCAATGAAGATGCCCGCAGCAAGGCTGTCAAATAGAGAATTTTCACCAGCTGGGATGACAACATGATGAAGCTACTTAATGGATTGAAACCCAGGTCCAGGAGGGGTTGGTTGCATAGCTCGGGCCAAGCAGGGTAAAATATTAGCAAAGAAATCCATATCTCTGGGCTCATGTATGAATAACGAAGCAGAATTTCAAGCAGCTTTAATTGGATTGCAATTAGGTTTGGAACTGGGTGTGAAACGCATCCATCTGGAGGAAGACTCTCATTACCATCAATGCAATATGCAGGAACAGTGCACCGAATTGGAAGTTAAACCATCTACTGCAACCCATCAAACAATTGACAGACAAATTCAAAGCCTTTCAAGTAAGCCACGTATACCGAGAAGGGAACAACATGGCGGATGAGCTGGCAAAGTGAGCGTCAAAAGCAAACATGTAATCAAAAGGTGGGGAGATCGGAATATTCCTGAACGATGGGACATTAAATCACAAGTTGAAAGAAAGGACACCGATGAGGATCGAGACAAGTCAGTGGCAAAAAGAGCTCGTACTATAATAAGGGCCAAAATTAAACTGGGAAGAAATGATAAGACAGCAGCCATAAATAGAAGGAAAGGCGAAGGGCATGGCAACAAATTTCAATGCAGGGGAAATGATGGGCAGTGCACGACCCTAAACAAGTAAACAAATTCGTATCACTTGGCCAGGATGCAGATTTGAAGGCACAAACTCCAAGCTCGCCATTATGACAGGGTAAGGCCATCACTTGTTAAAAACCCAAGGTTGGCGGTTGCTTAAGCAAAGACGAGGGCAAGCTAATTTCGCATAGTTGAGTTAGTAGTCTGTGAGTGCAAGGAAAGGAATGGATACCCTGTTGTTTTTGAATACTACAAGACAACAGCAGGCCTTCCATGGAGATGTGACGAACAAAAGGCTGTAAGGAATTTTGGCCTCACCCCATCCCGTGGTGCTCTGGGCGACAGAAAATTTTGGGGAGGGAGTTCCTACTGGCGTATCACACATTTAGGGCAAACACAAGCATCTCTACTATGTTGTTGGCGATGATTTTGTACATGGCAGTACCCAAGACAAGGGCTAAGAAATTGTGTCAGATGGTCTTCATTCATACCATGTTGGGTGAAATTGACGAAGCCCTGGACCATGTTGACAACAATTTGATGATGCCGCTACCACAAAACTATTACATGTCACTTGGGAATGGAGCATAGGTCAAGAAGTTTCCAATGGTCAAGTCTCTCAACCCCTTGTGGGATGAGAAGGAACGAAGCATTATGTTCCTTCTCAGAGCAGCAAAAATGATGAAAACCCCTCCCAAGGGGTGGGTGCAGTAGTATCTAGCAGAAGAAGGGCTGGCCAAGAAAGTGGTAGCGGACGATGATGAAGATTGGGAACTTGGAACAAAAGAGGAATGGGTGCCGAACGACGGTCGAGATCCGAAGGCTAAGGCGAGCAGCCCAACACATGTCAACTGTGGACCGGACTGCCCAGTAATTGCAAACTACATGGCGTATATGAAGCGGGAGGAAACAGAGGAAGAAGAAGACGAAGAGGACAAAGATGAAGAGCAAGGCAAGGCTTTGTGAAATGTCCATGATATATTTCAATAGTCTATGTTTTAGAATACTAGTGGTATGAGTCAGTCCGTCATAGGGGTTTTTTGGCTGAATATGTCTGATAGTATCTTCCGAAAGTTTTGGCCACTTGGTCTAGGGCCCTTTTGTAAAATTCAAAGGATGGAATAGGGCTGTTAAGCCATTTTGTTACAGTAAAAGGGTCGATTATAGTGTCAAGAGGGAGTTTGATGCTGGTGGTTACTCAGAAAATATGGAAAGTATGTAATCTCTTTTTTGAAAAGAAATACAGGGTGCTGCCCCTCAGCAGCGATTTAACGAGCAAAAAAAAACACAGTATAACAATAACTTAACACAGTAATGCCATTAAAATCTGTGTATAACAGTATAAGTTAACTATATAAAAACTTAAACTGTTCATTATGATAACTGATAATGTGTATCATGGAACTTGAAAGAGAATAATCAGCGAGTGAATATGTTTTTTCGTGAGTACTCTGCAAACAATCGGTGAGTGAATATGTTCAGGTGAGTGGCGAGTAAAAGTCAAGAGTACTCGCCATGGCAGAAAAAGTGTGATTACTCGGCAACTCAGAGAGTACTCACAGAGTATGTAATCTATGCTCTCAACTATGGCATATAGATCTGATGTAGAAAAGAAAAAAAATATACTACTGAACTTATCAAAGGTAATAAATTGTTTAGTTAAATCTCTAATCTTCAAATTGCAAATAACGAATAAATTAAAAAGGATGCCTCACACAATATTGAATTCAAACATGAACAACATATTGTAGCAGATGTGTTCACAAACTGCAGATGCAAGAGGCAACATGATCACATTCTATTATTCACATAGGTCAAATTTGAGGATTGTCTTCCTAGCGAGTAGCTGCACTGCAGCACTTAATAAATGCTTACATGAACAATTAGAAAGAAAAATGTGTTTTTTGTTCTACAGTTTTCTGAGTAGTATATCTATGAACTGAAATTAAAACACCTAATGAATGCTGAAATAATAAAACTACAATAAGAATGAACAATTTTTTTGTAGTCCTGTTTTTGAGAAAGTGAATCTATTATTCTTAAACGTGGTTAGTTTCTTCATGACATTAAGTTAAATGGCTACAATCATCTTGTAAAGACAAAATGGCTATTTAAATAGTCAAATGGATAAGTCAATCTGTTATGCTGAATCTCATGATCCAAATGGTGCTTTCAGATGTAACTGTCATATACTGAAAAACTTAACATATCTAATGACAACAAAAACACTTTTCACATGGAATAGGCAGTAAACAGATTATACATTTTAGAATTCATGCCCTAATACTGTTTCAATTTCATAAATGCAACACTTTCATTGATAATAAGAACAAATAGCACAAAACTGCACTTAAAGATAATGCATATAGCCTTATAGGAGTAATAATCATAAAAATGAAGCATAATAAGCAATCGTTAGAACATGCTCCTGGAAAAAACCTACAAAAAAAGTTTAATGGTTCAAAACTTTATTGCAGGTTTTTGCCAGGAGCATGTTCTAATAATTATAAACTGTGGAAGTTTAAAAAATCTTATCATAATAAGTAAGTCACAAAACAAAACAAACCAACCTTGACTCCAATAGCAACTGCTGTTTTCAACTTCAATAGTTTCCCTAACCGCTCTGAACCAGATCCATGGCTTTCAACAGAAAATAAAGGTACACCCCTGCTAGAAGCTAATCCAGGAAAATGACTGACAAGTGCCCAAGGAAAGCAATCTACTGCAATCAGCACTGCCTACAAGAAATGAAAATACTGTGATATTAGTATTCCAACAAACTTGAAATACTAGTCTCTTCCAAAAGATAATCTGGATCACATCCGATAGCTCCACTAAAACAAATTCAATGCTTTCAAAGGAACAAAATACAACTGCCCGCCTTCATTCTCTCTCACACAGAATATATGCATTATATATTGATCACTTAAAGGATATATATATATATATATATTCTGTTTACAGTCATCTTTGGCTAAAGCAATAATTTGATCTATCAATGAACTAGAAAAATGAGAGGACCAGAATAATACAAAACCTCTATCAAAAGCTGATACCAATACTATGGCAACCATTTAAAACGTTGACAAAGAATACATCTTGATAATAAAACATAATTAAGAAGACCCTACCAGAAGTCGGCCACTAATTATTGCCAAGAAATATTGCAATACTAACATCACTCAATGTTCAGTTAGGGACAATACAATGCAAGGTGTCATTAGATTAACATCCTCCCTTCAATAGATATTTTAATTTTTCACAATCCCCAAAATATATCTGAAATCATAAAACAAGGCACTTGCACAGGCCTCAGATGCCCACAATGCAGTACTCAGTCTTTTAGTAGTCCAGGAGAAAAATAAAATTATAATCAAAAATCAAACATAATGATGGAGCACAATGTGCTTTTGTATGCCATGAAACATTGGATTCTTGGCTAATTCTAGAGCACTCTTTATCACAACTTAACACTGTAGGCTGCTCCTGTCGAACTTTCAGCTCATCAAGAACTACTCTAACTAAACTTCCCCCTATCCAGAAATCACACACCACTGTGCTCCTTTCCATAGCAGAAAGTGCAATAGTGGATTGCTTCTTGCTTCACCAAGCAACATTGCCTAAACTAAAGTAACAAGAAAAATCAAAAGTGGACTTACCCTAAACAGAATCAATTTAGCCAGCAAATTAACTTTTCCCTGTAAAGAGCATGTATACATGTACAATGTAATCTGTCATAAATGATCCAGAAGGAATACAAGCATCAGCTACTTTTTTCTCGACAAGGAAAAAAACAATGGCAAAAGAAATTCTACAAGATGGCTCAGGACACAGCTAGCAAGGGGCAGTGTAGGAGGATATTACAGTGAAAAGTAGATACAATGTAGAAATGAAAAATGTTGGGGAAAGTTTCAAAAAGACAAACTAATTCACAGTCTGAAACAAAGAAGCATAAATTGGGAAAAGAACACAATTAATCACAATTTTCCCAATTCACCAATTGATCTACAAGTTTGACCCATTTTTTTCAGATTAATCATGATTAAATAGCTGTATATGGATTTGACCAATTTTCACCTACCCAGACAATTTATTTTTCACTAGCGTTAGGCACAATTTAGTCACAGGATTGAATGCATTTTGCATCATTTTTCATGTGGTTCAAAGCCACATTTCGGTTGACATGTGGCTAGGGTATATTTCACTCGACTGCGACTACAACTTCATTTTGAAACTGCAGCCAGTTCATTTGAAACTGTGGAAACAGGAAGGGTTCAACCTTGAGTTTCAGTGAGTCCTTTGAAGCTACTCAGAAAGGTTTGGTAGTCTGCAACTGCACCTCTTTTTATCTTTTTTAATTTTGACATTCTCAGAAAGTATCTGTAAAAGATAGTTTGGATTTTTTTGCAGAAATTAGTTTGTCTGCATTGGATTGCTGGCCTAAATAGTTATCAGCTGCAGTCATTTCTCAAGTTTTAGGTAGTTGGCTACTCCAAAATCATGCAAAATTCTTCTAAAGCCCTCAATAATTGAGTGCGAAGACCCACAATTGACAGAAAAATAACTCCATGCAAGCAATTAATCAATACAAGAATGTTTCATATGGAAAGTGCCTTTTAGGGTAATTAAATACAAGTCAGTCTAAAAAGTAAGAATGAATTTGAATGTGAACTGATGGATATAGGTGAAGGCATAACCCCTCATGTATCCACCTGTTCCTAAGATGAAGTAAATCACTGAAATGTGTCCTTAAAGTATACCGTAACATTTGTAACTCAATGGAAATGATGAAATAATTTTATTTACTCTTAACATCCCCTCTAAACACAATTAAAATGGCCTCCAAAGAGGTGGCATTTACTTGCTAAGACCCTCAGAAGAGAGGCATTTACATGCCATTAATGGCATCTTCTTAAAGCGTGAGCAAGTCTTTGAATCTGTTCAGCTTTGCCTCAACAGTAGCTTTGTTTAGACATCTGCCATATTTTCAATAGTCTTCACAAATTAGAGATATGACATCCCTTCTTGAATGCAATGTTGAATATAAATATACGGATTCAATTGGAAATCTTGTGGACAACACATCAAATTGCAGAAATGTGTAAATGAATTAGAGAATAACAGAGAAATTAAAGAGCACCTAAAGGATTGCTCGCTGGAAGTTCAATTTGCTGTGTTGTTATATTGATTTAGCAACATTTTGACTTCAGCTGATAAGAAGCTCTGATCAATCATTCCAATGAGAAATTCTTATTTAATAGTGATTCCCATGTCAAATTCTTATTTATTTATAATTTTATAACAATTTAATTAAATAATTTTTATTTTTTTTAAATATTCACTTTTAAAACTTATAAAATAAGAAATATTAGTTAGATTTAGAAATTCTACTGTTTAAATTTGCTTTGTATGCAGAAAAATGTGGTAAACTCAAAAGGAATCATGATTCAGTTGGAAAAACAAAGTTAAATTTAAGCTCTCCATCAAATTTACATTGTTGTCATGTTATTAAACACCTATTTAACTTGTTCATGCTTGACTTTATTTTATTGTAATGTACTAACGTTTCCAGATAGTTTTCAAACTACTCAGCTGCAAAAATATTTTTCTTAAGCCCCTTCATAGTGCACTGAACACAGCATTCATCAAGATTACCCTTTTGTATCCTGGGAAGTGATGCCTCAGAGATATGTTCGAGGGGTATAGAAGTTGGAGTAATAAGGAGATTGCAGATACATTTCCCTACAGTTGTCTTCTCTTACATTTCTTCTCTTCTCTCCCTTTCTTCTTTCAATGATCTACCATTTGACCTTAAATCGAATGCAAGAGGGGTCACAATGTCAAACAAGCAACCATGCCTACATGCTTTG
Organism: Sequoia sempervirens; assembly: GCA_007258455.2. Taxonomy (NCBI): domain Eukaryota; kingdom Viridiplantae; phylum Streptophyta; class Pinopsida; order Cupressales; family Cupressaceae; genus Sequoia; species Sequoia sempervirens. The sequence continues at coordinate 48,749 of VDFB02076329.1, forward strand.
GACCACCCCTTGTGAGTAAGAATTCCATTGGACAAACCTGAGACATTTCACGTGCCATTTCTTATGGTGCCACTATACTCCCCCATACCACTCTGCTCTCATGTACAACATCACTCTTCCACATACCTTCGGCTATACAGGAAGGTGAGGTACATTGAAAGGTTTGGCATATCAAGAGCTTTGGTATATTGAGACTATTGTTGTTTTGTACCATTACTTTGGTACAATGGGTAGTTTGGCATTGAAGATCTACGTATATCAAAAGACAAGAGTGATAAGGTTGGAGGGATAAAGGTTTCTTCTGGGAATGATAAGGCAAAAGTTATAACTTTGATACATATGAAAGATTGAATTCAAATAGTTTTTGCAAATTGACCATCATGCTACATCAGAGGTACTTTGTGTGGGCATATTGCACATAAGTCTCAAGTACAATCAAAGTCAAATGCAATTTTTATTTGAATGATGTCAATGGAGGAATATATTGCTTCAAATGGCATTTGGTAAAGAAACCAAGACATGACACCATTGCTTGCAATAAATGCCCTACAGATGCCACATATCGAGCACAGCAAGCTCTTCAAACAATTTCTAATGGTGAGGCTTAAAAAACAAGAACTGGGACAAAAGTGGCTTCTAATTCTACAAATGGTAATGACAATCCTTTGGATGAGGTAAGTCGTGCACAATAGTCTTTGAAGTAGTCTTAGTTAATATCTAATTCTATAGCACATGGCCCAAATACAAATGGAAAAAACATGAATTCTTCCTTTGCACCTCATACTACACCAAGATCACAAACCACTTTGGAGGAGTACAAGTTGGAGAAAGAATGTATATGAACAAGCAAAGAAGGAAAATGCAAATTTCTAGTTCTACTCTATGTGTCATTCCATGCTGCCAAGTCTCCGTATTGGCAAGGTATGGTGGATGTTATTGTGATTGTAGTTCCCAGGTTCAAAGCCCTGTTATATGAGACATTAAGGGTTGGTATGCTCAATAATACAGTACAAGATGTTAAGGATGTTGTTGAGGAACATCGATTAGAGTGGGCAAAGATTGGATGCACATAATCTAGGTTGTCGAATGGGCTGTTTTACCCGCCAATTCTAGGTACAAATCGTCTTGAAATCGGCTACGCCTTGGAAACCCTACGGAATCAGACAAGGTTCAGCCTTTTGTAACTCAAAACATTTCGACCAATTTTCGCCCGAATCTCGGCATACCCAGAGATGGCGTGGCAATTCTGACACAATTCCAGATGCTAGCGCTATTTTTGACATTGTTTTTCCACTTTTTTGAGAGTCAAAACAAAAAACCCTAACCCATTTTTGTTTTTATTTGCTGAGTGAAAACACGGAGAAGAAAAACACATTGCAGAAGAAAATGCGAACAAGAAAAATTGAAACATTGAAGAAGATAGAGTTGCAGAAATCGCTGCCTGCGGGGAACAACGCAAGTTGGAGGGATATTGTAAGGCACTATCAAACAGACACGTGACTTCCACAAAAAATCGCAGGGCACCGTAAGCTTGCAAGTAGGTTTAAAAAAACTAAGCTTTCATTTCAATCTTCTTTTTTTTCCATTGTTTAATGTTTTAAAATGAAATCAAAGTCAAACCCTAATACTATAATAGTTTAAACTTTAATTTAAAATTTAGTAGTTTTACTTTTAAATTTTAACTGTTAAGATTTAATATTTCATAAGGCAGCGATTAATATACGAAAAGGTGGCAAAGGTTATTGTTAGTGAAGGGCAGTGATCATAAATAAAAAGGTAGTGATCAAGTTTGAAGAGGCAGCAATAAAGATTTAAGAAGAGTCGTGTCTATTTGGAAGGACATCATCTTCAAAAGGGATGCATCTCTTCATTGAGATGTGAAGATATAAAAAGGAATAAGATAATGTGGAGAAGAAGTGTGTGAGGATTAAAGATAAATATCATATCTACACCTACAGTTCTGCATATGGAAATATAAGAAGAAGATCGTTGTAAGAGGTATAAATGTAGAATTAAGAGAAGAGTTTATAGCAGGTATCTGTGAAGAGTTCATGCAGATATAAAGAAAAAGTTTATGCAAAAATTGAAGAGGGGTTTATGGCAGATCTATAAAGAAGAGTATAAGTACATCTGAAGAGAAGAACTAGCTGATTTGAATTTGATTGTTCATCATCCATTGAAGAGGACATTCACAAGATGATAGTGATCCTGTTGCACAATAGGTTGATGACTACAAATTGTGGGGATTGGTGTCTCCTATAGGTTGGTGCCTATGAATTGTGGGGATTGGTGTCTTTTGTGGGTTAGTGCCTATTTGAAGTTTGTAAAAGAGTTTTATATAAGCAATATTTTGCCATTGTTTTCTCTGGTAAGGATTTCCACATAAATCGTGTGTTCTTCTTGTTATTGATATAGAGCAATTGATGATATTGCGATTGTTAAGCTGAAAAAGTAAAAGATTGTATTATACTGATACATGCGCCCCGCTCCCCCCTCGCCCCCTTCCCCCCCCCCCTCAGTATATGGTGTGCTCATCATTTATATCCGTGTAGCTATGAGTTGTGTCGGTTGTCTTGTAGGTTTTTCAAAGGATTGGAAAACAGATTTTGAAGGTGTAAAAATTTAAAAAAATATTCAAAATACTTGGTGATAATTGTTGTCACCCAGATTTTGTGCCCTTTGTTGAAACTAGTTCAGCATTCTAGTGACACAATGGGAATGATCTCAAGGTGTGGGATCTTGCTGCTGAGATCAAACCTCCAAATAAAGGGTTGGCTCCCTACTAAATCTAGATGCATATGTTGATCTAACCCAACACAAATTAAACCTACGAACTAATTCTATTCTTACCAATTTGCAAGGAAAAGGGAGAGAAGAATGCAAAAAAGGAAAAGAGGTGATGCACCAAGATTTAAATGAGTTTCCTCTTTGCCCATAACAACATAGAAAACCAACAAAACCACATAAACTCACACAAACCCCATTTAGCAACCCTCACATGCAAATATGGACATAAGGGGTTCAATAATTAGTAAGAGGGAAGAGGATATCCACAAATAGTTCCTACAAATCGTTATAAATAGGATACATATCCAGAAAAGTAGTAAATCCATTCACATATGAAGGTAAGAAGACATTACACAACATACAGAAAATGAGAGGACGTGAAAACAAGGTGAATTTTATTGATTTAGAGGCATTGAGTGTGTTTACAATAGAAAAAAAATGCAGAAAAATATACAAGTCTCTAGTAGAGAAACTCAAGGAAGAACTGCTTTAAAAGAAGATGGCAGGCCTCTTAAACTGGAAGAGACACTGGAAACCATGCCATGGAGAAAACCCTAGCTGCAAACTCCACCAATGTGCTGCCAACAAGTGTCTTTTGCAAATCTGATTTGATTGACCAAGTGGTGAGAAAGAACATTTTTTGGACACTGCCATACCTCTGATTTACGGATTCAAGTGCAAAACAGAGAAAAGAATGCCGATGAAATCCATTGAAATCACAATCTAGGAATGGTGCTCTGACCTCAAGCTCTTCAAATAATAACTTAAGTAGTTGAGCGCCATCTTTCTCCTTTGGATTCATATCAAAACTGTTCTAGAATGATTCACGTTCACCATTGAACTGAATTTGGTGGTTGGACGTTGCAGGAACATTAATGGCACTACAAAGTGGTAGGTGGAACAAAACATGTCTTCTAGAGCGAAATTGTTGCTATTGGTGGACTATTGGGCCATTGCTTACCTTCATGCCCATAACTTGGGAAAGAAACATAAAATCCTCCAATGCCCCGACAAAAACCTTAATGCTCACCTTGTTGGATCATCGAGCCATCAGGCTTCCTTTGATTTGTATACCTATCAAACTTAGGACATGGGCATGTCCACCTCCAATATCCCAACAAAGCACCGGTCCATAGGACATCAATTCATCAAACCATCAACAAACTACATGCCATGAGAAGGGGATGAGACATTTTGAAACTCTGACAAGACGATGACATCAGAAGGGGGGGGTCGTCCCAGAGAAGGTTTCGGTCGATCAGAAGGGGGCGATGTATGATGTTTCAAACAAGAAGGGAGACGGAAATGATTTGGCATTAAAGGAAGTTCTGGTTGACGTTGCTGCAGAAGCAGATCCGGTGGCAGAAATCTTTGAAAAATCGGCAGTTATTGGACGGTTTCTCGGCAAACGTCTCTCAAGAATGGAGATAGGAAGTTGGGTGGAGAAGCACTGGGGCGAAGGAATTATTACAAATTTTCTGCCAAAGGGTTTCTTCGTTGCAGTAATGGAAAACGAGTTAAACAGAGATCAATTATTCTCAAAAGAGTGGAAGTGTGGTAATAGTCACCTGTTCTTACAGAAATGGTCCAGGAACTTTGACCCTCTAAAGTGCAATCCGTCAGAAGGGCCAATTTGGTTACGTCTATATAATCTTCCATTTGAATACTGGTCTGGTAAATGCTTGAGGAAGATAGGAGATGCGCTGGGGAAAGCGATCGATCTGGACTTAAGAAATAAAGAATCTTTAATTTATGCCAGACTTTGTATCCTTTCAATTTATGATATTCCAAGAGATATAAAACTAAAGTCGGGGGGTGGAGTCTGGATCCAATCTCTGGAAGTAGAACAACAAAAATTCTTCTGTCTAAAATGTAGGAGAAGGAATCATAATGAAGAACAATGTAGAAAATCTTCTCGGCCAGTGAGAGGTGTCTGGAGGGAAAAAAAGAAGCACGTAACGATGGAAGCCCAAAGGGAACAGAATGAAGTTGTAGAACCTGGAACGTCCCAGAGCAACTGGGCTCTTATCCCCTATGGGAAAACGAATACGGTTGCCTCAGGATCCGAGAGTCTAGAAGAAGGGGAAATGGAAAATCCTCTTTCAATAACGGCTCTTCAATCGTTTGGTTTAGAAGAAAACATGGACTTAATCTCAGAATACTCCCTAACTCAAGAAGGTGACGATGATATGGATATTTTGGAGGAACGGCACATCTGTCAAACTGTCAGGGCGCCTCCCACAACCAAGGTAGGAAGAAAAACAAATAAACAGAAGAGGGAAGAGTCTGCTCTAAAAGGTGACCAACCCTCAATCAGAACTTACATGACAAGGTCCAAGGGAGGTGGCCCCTCCCTTGGGAAGAAATGAAGGTTCTAACTTGGAACGTTAGGGGATTAAATTCCCCTAACAAAAGGCGACTGGTCAAGCGCCAGTTGGAGGTTCAAAATTCGGAAATAATTTTGCTTCAAGAAACAAAGCTTGGTGGACCAGAAATTGTGGGCTTTCTAAAATATGTTAAAAGCTGGCAAGGTATCTTCGTGGATGCGGAAGGAGCATCTGGAGGACTAGGAATCTTATGGAAAGATGCAAACCTGAAAGTAGAAGAAATATCCAAGCATCAGAACTGGATAAGGGCCAAGGTAAGTATATTCTCTACAATCTTAATTTTGAAATTTTCAATGTGTATGGTCCAATCAAAACAGAAGAGAAACAAGCTGTCTGGCAAGAAATTGGTAGGGAGTTGTTAAATGTTAAAACGGTGTTAGGGGGGGACTTTAATGCCATTTTGGACATATCTGAAAAGAGTGGTGGGATAAGGAGGGTCTCTCAATCACAAAAGGACTTTCTGAATTTCACGGAGAGTCATAACCTGTATGATGTCCAAACTTCAAACGGTTACTTTACTTGGAACAACAGGAGGAAGGGCTTTACCAACATAGCAGAGAGGCTTGATAGGTTTCTAATTTCTGAAGATTGGCTCCAAGCAAATCTTCCCCCAAAAGCGGTAATCAGGACAAACTTTATCTCAAACCATTTTCTGGTGGAGTTAAGTATTGAAACAGAAGTAAATAGATCTAGGGGCCAGTTCAGGTTCGAGAGCATGTGGCTTCGCCATGACGGGCTGATAGATCAGATGAAAATCTGGTGGACCGCTCCTTTGCGGATTCAGGGCTCCAAGATGTTTCTGTTCCACAAGAAGCTAATGAGAATGAAGGCAAATCTCAAAGAATGGAACAGATCGGTCTTTAAGAACATCTTTGTGGAAAAGGAAAGAGTTGAGGAGGCTCTGGGGGTATTAGGGGATAAAATTGCCAAGGACGGAATGTCTTCAACAGATTTCGAAGAAGAGAAAATTTTGATGGCAGAATACAGTGAACTCCTTGCTTGGGAAGAGTGTTATTGGCGCTCGAAATCCAGAGAGGCCTGGTTGGCGGAAGGAGATTTAAATACGAAATTTTTTCATAATACTACAAAAATTAAAAGGAGTTGGAATAGAATAACGGCAATAAAAGATTCTCTTGGTAATGAGGTCACCGATGAAAAACAGATAAAGCAAATGGGCGTAGATTACTTCCAAAATCTGTTGGGTGAACAAGGGTCGGTTGAGTTGCGTAACACAAGCTTGCTGGAAGGCACGGAGGCGTTAGTATCTGATGCAGAAAACAACATGTTAACAAGCCCGGTGTCGGAAGAAGAGGTGAGGTTGGCAGTGTTTCAAATGAAAAAAGAGAAAGCCCCAAGCCCCGACGGGTTCAATGCATTATTTTACCAGGTCTGTTGGGAATTCATTAGTAGCGATCTAGTGGGGGTGGTCAAAGAATCCAGAAGAAGCTCGAGCATACTTAAAGATTTGAACAACACGAACATAGTCTTAATTCCGAAAAAGGACAAGTGTGACTCTTTTTCGGACTTCAAGCCGATATCACTATGCAATACAATATATAAGACTGTGGCTAAGGTGATGGCAAACAGACTGAAAAAAATATTGCCTCGTCTCATTTCGAGGGAGCAGTTAGGTTTTGTACCAGGGAGAAGCATAACTGATGGTGTAATAATTGACCATGAGACACTCCACACTTTGAAGCATTCGAAGGATCCTGGGATGGTTGTCAAACTGGACCTTAGTAAGGCTTACGATCGGGTGCAATGGCGCTTCCTGATGCATCAAATGAAGAAATTAGGCTTTTCGGATAAGTGGCTGAGTTGGGTTTTCAGTTGCATTTCCACAGTTCGTTATTCGGTGCTAATAAACGGTTCTCCTTGTGGCTTCTTCCAAAGCGTAAGGGGGCTCAGGCAGGGTGACCCCTTATCACCCTTTTTGTTTGTTCTGGTGGCAGATTCCTTCAGTAGATATATCTCCAAGCTGCGCGAAGAAAGGAGGTGGGAAGGTATCCAGGTGGCTCCTACCTTAAACCCAGTTTCGCATCAACTCTTTGCTGACGATACATTGCTATATGGGAGAGCGTCGGTGGAAGAAGCAGCAGTGATGAAATCAGCCTTGGTTAAATTGGAACTGGAAGCTAGTCAAAAAATCAATGTGGGAAAGTCGAATATATTTTTCTTCAACTCTGGCAAGCGCTTAAAAAGAAGCATTAAATCCATCCATGGCTTGAACGAAGGAAAGCTCCCAGCAAAGTATCTCGGGGTTCCTTTTTTTGTCGGGCAAGTCAAACAATCTCACTGGGAAGAGACTTGTAAAAAATGTTCTGAGGTGGTGGGCAAATGGAGGGGGAGGTGGTTGTCTCTAGCAGGCCGGGATATGTTAGCCTGCGTAGAGATCCCTCTGAAATCTGCCAAAAGGCTGCAGGCGGTTCAAAGGAAACTTTTATGGGACGGTGTCCAAGATAGGCACAGAATTCCGTTAATTGGATGGGAAACGATTTTGAGAGCAAAAGAAAATGGTGGGGCAGGTGTTAAAGATCTAGTCCTCCAGAATAAGGTACTAGGTGCAAAGCTCGTGTGGAAGCTCTTTAGTCAACCAGAAGCACACTGGGGAAAGGTCCTGAAAGCGAAATATTTGGACTCGCAAGTGCCAGAGAGAATTTTGACAACAGCCAATCCAAGGAAAGGATCTGCAATCTGGAATTTCATTCTAAAATGCAGACCAGTGATTACAGACCATCTAACCTGGATAATAAAAGATGGTAGCAGGGCGTCCTTCTGGAGAGATTCTTGGAACGGTGAAGTTCCCCTGGATTCCATCCCAGAACTAGAAGGGGCGATTCAGCCAACAATTGATTCTTACGGTGTCTCAGTCAAGTCCTTTGTTCATCTTTCTTGGTGTCAAGGGAGGTGGGAGTATAAGTGGAAGGATTTTGAGATGTTGGATCAAGGCCTAAGGGCCAAACTCACGGAGGTCCTTGCCAATAGAAGGTTACTCTTTACGGGGGAGGCAGATTCTTTAAAGTGGTGTGCGGCTAAAACTGGTGTTTACTCCTCCAGGCTGGGCTATGAGGTATTGAAAAAGGAGTCTAGGGGAGGATGGCCGAAGCGGTTGTGTTGGGGCAAGTATGTCCTCCCGAAAGCTGGCGCCTTTGCATGGACAGCCATCCATGGACGCATTTTGACCGGGGACCGTCTCAAAAGGCTCGGGATGCATGGGCCATTTAGGTGTGCATTGTGTAAGGCGGAAGAGGATTCTGGCAATCACTTGCTTTTGAACTGTGGCTACACGCAAGATTGCTGGTCGGCGATCTGCTCAAAGCTGAGTTGGTTTGCGCCCCTAGGTGACAACATCAAAGAGGTATTTGAATCATGGCCTTCCATTGGGAAGGGGTCACTTATGGCGGGTTTGTGGGAAGAAGCTCCTGCGATGATCATTTGGCAAATTTGGAGGGAGAGAAACAATCGCATCTTTAAAGAGAAAGAAGCCAGCATAGAATCTGTGGTTGCCAAAATTGAGCTTGGTATAAGCAAACACTTCTCGAAGGTGGTTCAAAATAGCTCAATAAGATTCATCTCCTCCTGGGATAAACGGATGCAAGCTGGGTGGGGGATGATAAAGTTGCCAAGCGGTTTGAAACTGAGGAATAAAGTCCATAGGAAGTTGGCAAAGTGGCAGCTTCCCCCTTCGGGCAGATTGAAGTTGAATTTTGACGGTGCTTCGAGGGGAAACCTCGGGCCGTCAGGAGCGGGGTTTGCGCTAAGGAATGAAAAGGGCGAGCTAATTTGGGCGGAATCTATTAAGCTCCCGGTAGGTACCAATATAGATGCTGAGGCAGCGGGTCTTCTGGAAGGTATCAAGTTTTGCGTGGATAAGAATATGCATCATGTGGACGTGGAAGGTGATTCGGAGGTCCTTATCAAGGTTGTGGGTCTGAGGAAAGCGCCAAGTTGGAAGCTGCAAGCCTTTCTGGATGTTATCATTCCTCTAACGGATTTGATTCAGAATTTGAGAGTTAGTCATGTGGTCAGAGAGGCTAATAAACTGGCAGACGCCCTGGCCAATGAAGGGGTTGATCAATCGAATCAGAGAAAGGGAAGTAAGGATCCTGGAACTTGGGGATTGGTGGGGAATCTCCTTTCTTCTGATATCACCTTGTAAGGTTCTGCCCGTGGAGGAGTTCTGGGCGGCGATGAATATTCAGGATCTACCACCTCTCTTGCTGGACGCAGGCTTTGGGAGTTGGGTAAGGAATATTCCGATCCTCTCCCCTCTTCAAATACATGTAGTAGTGCAAAGAAGGGTACATTGGAGGCTTTTCAAAGTCTGGCATTGGCAGGACGGTGGTGGAAATCCATGATTTTGGTCGTTGCTTCAGGTTCTCGGCAGGTACGGGAGTGTTTGGCGAAGATATATGGAACCTTATGTGTCACAATTGGATCATATGTTCATTTTCCATTGGAGGAGATGGTTTCAGCTTGTTGTGGGTGTTTGGTTTCTCTGGCTAAGGGGATTTCTTTGTAATGTTTGTGCGGCTGGGAGTTACCCTGTGGTGTTCTCTTTAAATGTAATCTTTCTGGTTTTAATAGAAGTGAGTGCTATCCTCTATGATAGCTTTTTGCCAAGAACAAAACAAAAAAAAAAAAAAAAACATGATGTCATCGAAGAAAAGGCGAACCTTTGCGGTATCGAGATTGGAAGGGAAAGTATGAAGGGATGGGAAATCATGAAAGTCCAAAAGACTTGGAGGAATTTGAAGTGGACTAAGAGAAATGTCAGGGAATTAAACTTTAGAGGAAGGCATGATCAAAATTACAAGTCCAAAAGGAATGAAGGGATGAAGAAGTCCAAAAGGGGTAAGGGATGAAAGGATGAGGAAGTCCGAAAGTTTGAACGATATAATAGGACTTTTGAGGAATCGAGTAAGGAAGGGATGATAGGAGGTAAGAAAAACTCCGAAACTAATAACTAGAGCCAAATGGAGAAGGGGGCAAAATGTGAGCTAGTAAAAGGTGGATAAGGTGGAAAACTAGGGTTTGTTGAAGTAGCAAGGAATAGAGAAGAGGGAAGTTGCAAATATGCCTATTTTGGAATTTGGAAAGGATAGGTTAGAGATGGAGCATTATACGGAAATGGAGTTGATAGGCTCTCATTGGCACTCTCTCCTTGACCTTAAAAAAAAGATATTGCAGATATGGCAGCCTTTTTTCGATAGCCCCAGTAGTCATAGACCCTTGTGTTAAAGATTTCTTTGTGATAGTATGCAACTCTTGGGGGGATAGGAACAAGATATTGGACAAGAGACCTTGGTTTTGGGACTCTAATACTTTGTATCTAAAACCCTAGTATCCCAATTTCAACTCATTTTCTAAAATTTTTGGGTTTCTCCTATATGATTAAAGACTTTAGATTCTCTTTATTTTTGGATGCATTCTACTTTGAAAAGCTATGTTATCATGTCCATATTTGACCTAGGTACCCATGTGGGTTCTTTATCAACCTTAGTTCAGTGCAATTTGTCCCTAGGTACATCCAGGGTATTGCTCGAGCCTAGGCGTACCCAGAAGGACCCTCGCATAGCCACGGCCGTTGGGACCAAAAAAGTTAAAAACACATTAAAAAAAAGCATTTTTTATTATAAAAAAACACTTCCCATTGCATTTGGTCGCCCTAGAAAGAGGGTTTTACAATTTTGCAACTCATCTCACAATTACAAAAGGTTCTAGATTGCATTTGTTTCCTCATGCTACCATTGAAGGTTGGTTCTTTTTTTTCGAAGGTGAGGGCTACGGGGGAGTTCAAACTGCATCAACAAGTTAGGAATAGCTGCACAAAGAAGATTTAACCATCAAAGGCAAGTAAATTTTTCATTTTTTCACTTTTCAATAATCTTTTTGAAGATTTTTCAAGTTTTTTTTCGGTAAGTTTTGAATATTTTTTTGAACTTTTTATTGATAGTAAAGGGTTATAATGCTGATTTTTTTTTAGTTGTAGTGTTGTTAATTTGAAATGCTTTTTATTTTACATTTATACAGAATGGCTAGAAGTTCTAGTTTGGTTGCCTGAAATGCAGAGAGTTCTTTTAAATTTAATGCATCATCACCTCTTTGGCAGCATACAACAATGATTCAACAACTTCCTCATGGTGGAGGTTATCATTGCTGTTGTAGCCAATGTAGAAAAGAATATAAGATCTCATATTTTCAAGTGAAATCTCACTTCTAAGCTATTCCTTTACAGGGAACAAAGTTTTGTCTTGGGCCAAATAAAAAAGAGGTTGTCCAAGGAACAAATATTGGCTTATATTAAAGAACAGGAGGATGTTGGCATTACAAGTAATAGATCAAAGGCTCTTGCATACCCTCTTGCCAAGAACAATTTGCACAAACCTCCTAGTGGCTTATCACAACTGGCTCGACCACATCCTTTCATGCCAATGCCATCATCTTGTGGAGAAGAGAATGTTTAGATTTCGCCAAAAAGCAACCCATTGGAGAAGACCTTCCAAAATGAAGCGAGGGAGATTACAGATTAGGGAATTGTTCATTGCATTTATGGTGATGGGCTTCTTTTCAACCTTGTTAGATCGCCTTCTACACCTTTTGATTATGTTAGTCCTGGGTATGAAAAGTTAGTTGTGAACCACCTTATTGGCAAAGGAGAAAGCTTCAATAGAGGCATCAATGAGAGTAATCAAGGATTCATGGCTCAAAACCTAAGTTGTCGGTTCGTGTACGGGTTCAGATACAGGTACAGATGTGGGTATGCCAATACAGCAAAAAAAATTCTTGGGTACAGGTACAAGAGTATATATATATATATATATATATATATATATATATTATTAAATTATAAACATAATGCCATAGACTCATAAGCATGTTCAAAATTATAAATTTAATTATAAGAAAAATGATATTCATCAGACATAAATGATAAACTATAGTCTATTAAACATAATTGCCAATAAATAAAATATTGAAATACAGTAATACCTCATATAATCATATTCATAATTTGCAAAAATGTAAATAGTAAATACAAGTCTTAAAATGTCATTACACATTGAAAATTCAAATTACAATCAATATTTAATTTAGTAGCCCTTCAAATTCCTCTTCATCAAAAGCATCAAGGTCATGGTCCTCAATCGGTTTAATTTCATTTGAACCACTATCAATTGGATTGCCACTCCCACTAGGTGCGTCAAATGCATCAATTACCTCATTGTCATCTATAGAAGCTAAAGCAAGTTGTGCAACTATAGCATCTAAATCAGCACACTCAGGAGCTAGATCCCAATTCTTTGTCACACCCTCATTGTATTCAAGTTTCTTATGTGATAAGAGACGAAGGTTGGAGTGTATATAGACCAAATCCTCTGCTTTTTTTGCACCCAAACGATTGTGCTTGACCAAGTGGACAAAGGAGTATGTACTCCAATTCCACTCGACTGAAGAAGAACTTGCAAACTGTTAGAGTATGCATACAACATTTAGTATTTAATTTTACTTGCCGATAATATATAGCATAATAGTATTGAATGAAAAACGAAAAAATAAATAAATAAAAAGATACATACTTGGGAGAGTAGTTTAATTGCAAGAGGCTGCAAGTAATTGGAAACTTGACCATGTAGATACCACCACTCATCAGCATTTTTCCTATATTTGTTTTGAAGAGTGGAAACATCATGATATTTTGAAGATATGAATTGGCTAAACTCGCTCATGACAATGCTTTGGATATCTTCATTTGAAAATATCTTTCTAAATGCAGCCTTATAGCCAGCAGCAACCTTTGCATCCCTATATGGTGCCACCTGTTGATGTATGTTTTATGACACACCAAACATCAGAATAAAAATGTCCAAAGACACTCTATCCTCTCTTGAAAAACCACCGCATATGCTAAGATTGCGAGAAAATCATATGGCGATTCCAAGGTTTCTTTAGTCGGGTCTCGACGTGTGGATAAGCTCAATGGTCGTTGTGATATGTTGGTAATAAACAAGGGGACTTACGCAGAAAGTCTTCACAAGTTCAGGACTTAGGAAATTTATCTTTAAAAGGCTCTCAATTAGGACTTTCAATTGTGGATATCAAAAAAAATGGCAAAAAGAATAGGGTTTAGGAGAATCTAGTCTAAGCCTAAGAACTCAAGAGACAGTAAGGACTCGGTGAAGAGAAATAAACCACACTTTGTTTCACCTCCTGTTGGACAACATACGCAAAATGGGTGCAATCTTCAAAGGGTTTGTGAGAATAATTTTCAAACCTCGAATGAGGCTGAAGTTAAGCTTCCACGATTAAGAGCTCAGGCTAACTTTACACATCGAATGCAAATCATCCATTCGAAAAAAGTATGAGCTACACTTCACCATTGAATCAATACGATCAATCTCTCATTCAATTAACAACTTTCAAAGCAAATTCTACTTAATCTAACTTTAACTCTAATCTATGGCGGAAGATAATATGCAACCTCGCTTACTATTTAACACTAAGAAGTTATTCAAGGCAAATCATGCTCAAGAGCTTTTATCATTCAAAATAGTCTCAATGCGACAATATACATATTCTGTCTCCACACACTACAAATGAGGGGGCGAGCTCAATTTATAGGCTCCCCAATTACAATTCAATGGCCAAGATTGATTTCAAATCAACGGCCGAGATTACAAAATAAAACCCTAATTGGGGTTTGTCACTTTCGACCAATGAGAAAATTTCACTTGAGGACACTTGTCCTTTTTGCTAAATATAAACCAACAATAAAATAGAAAGTTGTTGCATGTTGATTTGGAACAATTTGATTGGTTGGAAGATGACGAGGCGCCACCTCAGCATGCTGGATGTCTCTCTTGGTTGCTTCATTTTCCTTCCACGTGCTTGCCTTAGGATATTTTCCTTGCCGATGACTCTGTCCGTTGTGCTTGTTCCTTCCTAGCTTTGATCCTGGATTCCTTTTGAGACTTTGATTTCTTCTTCTTACCTGTACTGGAATCTTTGACGTCTGGAAGTCTCCCCTTGGAGTAGGTGTCTGGACTTGAAGTTGGTTGCTTTGAAATTCCTCCTGCTTGAACTGGGTTGATGCTATTCCTTGGGATCTCCTTTCTAAATTCTCCAATTTGTGTCGAGAAATTGTCTAAGTATGGAGATATGTTTGGAACACTCTCCTTGTCACCATCTGATTCTGATTGGAAGCCTGTTTCTAATTCTTTAGGAGATGAAATCCCTCAAGAAGTTGCCCTGATTGCTTCAACGGGTTTGGGATTGTAGATGAAATCCTTCCAAGATATCTGGATGTCCGCTCAAGTGTCTTGAATTTGGAAAAGAATACCCCTGTGCTTCCGCCATGATAGAGGAAATTGGAATTTCCTCTATGAAGTATTTCCCATACTTAGCCGAATTTTGGCTATTCAAGTTCATTTTGTACCACCTTCACACAGACTATTCAACACTTAGCCAAGGTTTTGGATGAACTTTGCCTGTGGATTTTTCTTCAATTTTGGATTTGGCTTGTACTATGTAGGACAAATTCCATCCTTGGACAAGGATTTTATCCACTTCCTCTTTATTTTCCTCTTCATCCTTTGTTTTCTGTCCAACACTTAGTGAATTCTTCTCATCCTCTCCTTGGGCGGACTTCACATGAGCTTGGACGTTTTCTCTCTTAGCCTAAGTCGGACTTCAAGCCACTTTGGACAAACATCTCTAGAGATAAGTCGAACTTTCTCTAGTCCTTACCGTCTTTTCTATTAAATTGGGGCGAACTTTCTCAACACTTTGACATTTCTTTTCTTGGTCTAGGTCGGACTTTGCATCATGTTTGCCATTGTACTTGGCGGATCTTATGGATGTTCAAACATACTTTCTCCAAGCAAAGTCGGACTTTGTAAAGGTTTGGACATGCTGTGCTTGGGCAAAGTCAGACTTTCTCATGCTTGTGCCATCTTTTTCCCTCACTCTATTTGGCTTGAAGCAGACTTGCCTCCATTCCATGCCTTTGCTTCTTCTTTGAAGATTCGCCTTGCGTCGTCATCCACCTGCAAGAAATAAAATAAACAAATTCAGATTTTCTCTCTCCACTCTCTCTCCTGAAGCCATGGTGAATTTAATTTTGCCCTTCGGATTTTATCTCTGGCCGGCACAAATTATTTTCCTCCAAAACCATCTCTAGCAAACTTCATTTTGTCCAAGGTATTGAAAATAAATTATTAAAATATTAAAATATTTTAATTTATTCCAACCCGTTCGTCTTCGACCCATGGCTATTTCGATTTTCTCTTCATTTCTCTTGGCTAAAAGTGTATTTTCCAATTTTATTCCCAATTTCGTCTAGCCAAGTCAAATCTTAAGCCATTCCGTCGAAAATTTTATTGCCAGATCCTTATTTTTCTTTGCCCTGGCCAACCTTTCCCTTGCACTGAGCCTATTTTGTTCAGTCAAAGTCAAATTTTCTCTCGCTCAGTCGAATTTTTCTAGGCAAAATCCTTGTCTGGATGTCTTCATCGGGCGAATTTCTTGGACGCTTGACAAATTCTTCCTCCTTCTGGCCAAGGGCGATCCTTCCTTTCTCCTTGCCCTGTGCATTTTTCTTCGGCCAAAGTTGTCAATTTCTTAGTATTTTTTTTCCAGACTTAGGCAAAATTTAGCTTCTCTTCCACTTTTGTGCTAGGCATACTTCGTTTTATTTCTTGCCACACCCCAATCCTCTTTAGCATTTGTCCTTTCAAACTTGGCACTTATCCTCTTGAAAGTGTCAGGATACTTAGCCAAAAATCTCAACTTTTCATCCTTTAGCCTCTATACTTAGGCAAATATTCGAACTTTTCCTTGGACTAGGCATCAACACTTAGCAAAAAATCATTCTTTTCCCTCTTCATGTGCTTAGGCGGACTTCCTTAGCACCTTGGACAAGTATGGCGGACTTTTTAGACACCTTGCTTAGCCTTTTCCAAGTGTATGGCGGACTTCATTAGCATCTTGGACAAGCATTTTTGGATGTCCCACTTTTCTAGGGTGGACTTCTTAGCTTCTTAGCATTTGTCTTTTTGGAAATATCACAACACTTAGCCAAAAAAAATCAGTTTTCCACCCCTTTAAGCTCTTACTCTTAGCAGATTTCGAAATTTCCCTTGGTAGGCATTAACACGTAGTAAAATTTTGATTTTTCCTCTTCTCACATGCCTAGGCGGACTTTGGATGGCATCTTCCAAGTGAAGGCGGACTTTAAGGGATGTTTGGACAAGTCTCCTCAAGGCTGGCGGACTTCAAGACTTTTTCAGACTTTCCCTCTTGGCATATGGCGGACTTTGAAAGGTCCAAGGATGAGCATCCTTATGCTGGGCAGACTTCAGAACCTTTTGGCACCTCCTTTCTTGTGAATGGCGGACTTTCAAGCCCCTTGGCATGTGCATGGCGGACTTTGGAAGGTCTTAGGACAAGCATCTTGAGTGCTGGGCGGACTTTGGAAGATCCAAGCACATTGCCTCTTGCTGCATGGCGGACTTTGGAGGATCCTAGGATGTGCTTCCTTAGTGCTGGGCGGACTTCACCAGCTTCCAGACTTTCCTTCATTTTTCCTTCCCACATTTCAAGGGCCTTCCCCATGGCGAATTTCAGACTTGAACAAATTTTCCACAAATTTCATGATTTCAACCTCAGATCTGATTGATCTTGAACTGGTTTTGACTGGTTTTTCCAGATTTTTGAACGTTTTTGGTCTGATTTTCATGCTTTTTACTTGTTTTTCCAGATTTTTCAAAAAAATTCAATTTTTATTTTTTTTTGATTTTCTGAGAGTTCTATTGAGTTTTTCGAACTTCTGAGTGCGTTTTCAAAACTCGGGACCCCTCTAAAAATAGAAACTTTACAAAAATAGAAATTTTCCAAAAATAGAAACTTTCTAAAAATAGAAAAAGCAACCCTAAAAAATAGAGAACCTTGTTTGGTCCGAAAATGCCAAAAATGAAAAATCAAAAAAGCAACTTTTCCTAAAAAATAGGAAGTCTTAGAATTGGCCGAATTCACAGTCGATCTTCGTCTCTTGGGCCTTCTGAGCGCTTCCATGACGTCTACGCGCTGATTCAAGCATGAATTACTGACTTGGCTCGGGTAACCCTCGGCAAACTGACCTGAAACTCTTGGCCAAAATGATCTCATGTAACCGTTGCAAGGAGACAGAACCCTAAAAACTAGCGGGCAACTGGGGGTCCCCATCAGCGATGGGGCGATGTGTGAAAAGGTCACAACACCACCCTACTCAGCAATGAAAGCATCTCTTTGCTATAATACTTTGGTGACAAAGCAAATGCTAAGAAATGCAAAGGGGTGGTCATCTTGTTCCAACGGTCAACAATAATCTTTTGCACATTTTTGAAAAATGTTTCCGTTGGGTCATGTTCCTTGGCATTTATTATTGTTCTTATTTTCTCCACCATGGAATCCATGCCATCATAAATTTCACCCAAACATGGGCAATCAGTATCAACATACCTAATCATGCTCATAATAGGCTTGATGAAATTTATAACATATTCCACACAAGCCGACCACAAATCATCTAAGATCATTGCTTTTACTTTTTGGGCTCTTTTTGTGCTTGATTGCTTCCATACACTCCACAAGTTGTTAATGACCGTAGAACTCAAGGCCTCTCGCACCTTCACAAATCATCTTAAGACGATTGTGTGAGATGCAAATTGATTTTTGGCAACCAAACATGGTAAGAAGATGCATGTCACAAATCAGCAATGAAAAATTAAAATTAAAAAATAAAAATTATATTAAAAAATCAAATTTAAATTACCTTCAACAACTCCAACTTAGAGAAGGTCTTGAACATTGCTTGTGACATATGATGATTAGTCACAAACATTTAGATCTCCTCGCCCTCCACGTAGATTTGTTTGACCTGTTTGACCCACTCAATTTGTGTACCAATCTTTTGCATTATCAAATTGCGTGAGTGGATTGCACATGGTGTCCAAAAAATGTGACCATATCTAGCTTCCACTATACCCCCAGCTGCCCTACAATTTTTAGCATTAGCCGTTATGACTTGGACAACACTTTCAGACCCCACCATTTCAATAGATTCTATGAAGATATTGGCAATAAAACTTGCATCTTTTATTTGCCCTTCACAATCAACTGCCTTCAAAAACATCACCTCTTTAAGGGACACTGCTATAACATTGATCAATGGTCTCTTTTTGCAATTTTTCCATCCATCAGAAATGATGGACACACCTATTTCGACCCATGTATCCTTGATTACTCTCAATGCTGCCTCTACTAAAGATTTTTCCTTCACCAATAAGGTGGTTCGCACCTTTTTATACCAAGGACTAACATAATCAAAAGTTGTATTAGAAATGGCTCTCACCATTTCCCGCCAATAAAGTGATCTAACAATGTTGAAAGGAAGCCCATTGTCATAAATGCAACATGCAATGCTCTCATCTGCCAACTCCCTTGCTTCATTTTTGAAGGCCCACTCCAATGGGCCTCTTTTTTGTGTGGCCGAAATATTTTCTCCTTCAGAAGATTGTGTCATTTCCATGAAAGGATGCGGGCCAGCCAGTTGTGATAAGCCACTAGGTCTTTGCAAGCTTTTACTTTTAGTTTTCTTGGCAAGAGGATGTTCCATAGCCTTTGATTTTTGAATGCATTGTCAGTGTCCTCTTGTTCTTTAATATAAGCCAATATTTGCTCCTTTGGCAACCCTTTTTTATTTGGCGCAGGGTAAACTCTTATTCCTTGTTGACCAATACCGCATAAATGGGATCTCACTCGAAAGTACGAGCTCTTATATGTATTTCCACATTGGCTACAATGCCAAACAAAACCCCCACCACCGGGAAGTTGTTAAATCATTGTCGTATGTCACCAAAGAGGTGAGGCTAGATCATATTTAAATTGACTCTCTGCACCTATTCCAACTAAAGCATAACTATCGGGCATTCTATATGAAATTATGAACCTAAAAAAAATAAAACAAATTAACAACACAAGAAGTAATTTTTTTAAGAAAAAATGGGCATTATAACCCCTTATTTTGCATAAAAAGTTCTTAAAAAAATTCAAAACTTACTAAAAAAACAAAAAAAAACTTGAAATTTTTTGAAAAGAACTTGAAAAATCTTCAAAAAATTTATTGAAAACTTGAAAAAAAGGATAGTTTCACTCACCTCTGAATGCTTGATCTTCTTAGTGCACCTATTCCTCCATTGTTTCTATCGATTGAACTCCTTCGTAGCTCTAACCTTCGAAAAAAAGAGAAAACCTGCAAAAATCAACTATTTCAGCTTGGAGGCAAAGAAATGGTGATTTTTGCTCTTTTGTGTAATGTCCCCTTTTTTAGCATGATCTTATTTGATGATGGTTAGCCTATTACTTGGACTCTCGTAGGCTAACAGGTATGAATAGGGGGTATCAGTGGCAGATAATAGTGAATATTGCCATTTCCACCCCTTCAGTTCAGTGTGGGGCTCAGTGCAAGCCTTTGCAGTTCAGTGTTCACCAGCTTCTGACGACATGTCAAAACACTGAGAATTGAGGGAGTTATGAATATTTTAGTGGTTTAGTCATTTACTATTATAAAGTTATGATTTGACTTTATAATAATTAAAAGCCACTTAAAATATTATAAAATAATGACTTAATAGTTATAAAGTGAAAATCAAAATCACTTAAGTCATTTAAAAGGTACACCAACTCGGTTGAGTGAAATAATAACTATTGAAAGTGACTTTAATACATTTAAATGTATTTTAAATGCCAAAAGTCATGAATTTCTTGATATGCGTGCCTTTTTGGGGATATAAGGAGAAAAGGGGCAATTCAACCTCATTGTGGATGATCATTTGAAATTTCTTCTATTTTACTTCTTTGTGCATTTGTCTGAGACAAGGGTTATACTGAATTTCTACCATTGGAGAACGAGAAATCTTCAGTGCTTTGCAGACTTGAAGCTGTGAAAGACCAACTAAATCTTTGCTACAAGGATGGCTTCAATTCAGAAGTCTATTTGAACTTAATCAAAGTTTTTATGTTCTATATCTATCAACTTTCAATAAGGAAGAGAGTTAATTCTTCTTGAACGCCATTTCTCCTTAGTTCTTCAACATTCACTAAAGAACTGTACATCTTCATTAGAGGGTCGTACTTCTCCTTGAAAGGCGTGTATCTTCCTAGCCAAGGCGTGTGAAGCAAATAGGTGAAACGCCTCTCTTTTGGCTCATTTCTTGACTCCATCTTGGGCATCCAACCTTCTCAGCAGTATTTCTCCAGTTTCTGATAGGGAGAAATCCAATTCGGGAGGTGGAGGTTGCTTTCCACCAGTTTCAACATTTCTTGTCTGCCATGTACAAATCTGCTTTATTTATTCATTTAGAGGTTTTCAGGTATGTCTATTGTTTACAATCTATCTGTAGTAGTTGTTTAATACTCAATACAATACCAGTTTCCATATTATTGCTTTGATTTTAGTTTTAGCATCATTTTATGCCTAGTGCACTTCTCTAAAATTGCCTAAAAACAAGCAAAAATAACAAAACAGTCAGTTTTAGCATCAGTGGTTGAAGTTGAACCAGTTGGGTTCATCACAGTGGTATCGGAGCTTATTAATCTTGCCAGCCTAGAGGGTTAGATCCATATGCATCATCATCATTTGGGTCCTAACAGGTTCTACACACACAAAAGACCTAGTTTGCAAAGGAATCAATTTCAATTTGGGAATTCACAGTTTGAAAACCCATGTGAAGAAATTCCTTTAGAAAACATGGCAAACAGGGATACAGCTGCGCCTCACAGGAACCCTCTTAATGAAGAGGATAGAGAAGCCAAAGATATTCTAACAGGATTAGTAGCTAGACAGGAATAGGTGGCGAATGTACTTCAGCAGCTTAGTACCGTCGTACAACATTTGACTGTTCACAGAAGACCGAATCAGAATCATGAACAGGAAGGTAGTGTACATGGAGCCCCACGGAGGACAGTTACTCCAGCACGCACCTATGACAGGCCTACTCGCCCTACGTTTGAGAGAAATGAACTTGAAGAGGGAAACGTGGAGGAGGAAGGTGGCGTGGCCTTTACAAATAATGTGATGACATTACATGATGAGTGGGAAGCACTACCACAGAGAGTTAAGGATCACCTTAACTTTGACAGATTTATGAGCCAGAAGAGAGAGCATGGCAGGAATAGGACAAACAGGAGGCCTAGAAACAGGAACCATGATCTAAGATAGGCAACAAACAAACTCACTTTGACCAACTTTGATGGCAATGACAGAGTCATAGCTCGAGCTTGGGTGAGTAAACTAGATACGTTCTTGACATTACGTCCAATGGCAGAAGAGGATGCCATAAGGTTCACAGCTCTACACTTGGATGGCATAGCCCATGATTGGTGGCACCATGGCATTGGTTACATTAAAGCATGATCGGATCACTACTTATCAGGAGTTCACAGATAGGTTGGTTGAGAGATTTCACAAACGAGATCCAGAGTTATACTTCAAAGATCTCGCTCAACTGAAGCAGATGGGCAGTTTAGAGTCCTATATTGGTGAGTTTCAGAAACTCTCGGTCATGGTAATCGGAATATCAGAAAGGAGATTGGTCATACTTTTTGTAAAGGGGCTATTTGAGCCTATGAAGGGTTGGATCAAGGCTTTTGATCCCCCTACCTTGCAGGAGGCTATGAGGAAAGCTCGTAGCATGGAACTTACAACTTCATGTAGTAAGTCCGAATCAAAACTGTCCTCATCCTGCAATGATAACAAATATGATCCAAAGAAAACAGAAAACCAAGATCAAAAGGAAAAGTTTGCAACACCTTTGGGATAGAGACACGATCAATGATTTACGTAGGAGGAAGCTTTGTTTTTATTGCAAGGGCCCTTATGACATAAACCATGACTGTCCTCTTAAGCCTAAGGGTCAAAATAGACAAATGGAGTGATTTTGTGAGGGTGATGACATGAATGATTTATCAGACCAGCAAACTGTTATTGCAGATGGAAGCTTCTATTCTATCACTCTCATTAGTGAGAATTGTGGGAAGATAGAGCAAGAGATTTTAGAGGAGGAGGAGCATGAGATGTTTCAGGAGGAGTATGGTTTTGTTTCTTGCTCCAGGGGCTCAGAGGTGTTTGATTGGGATCAACACAGATATGAGGTTCAGATTGTGAACAACCCTCTTTTTGAGGTGGATGATCTCGTGATAATCTGCTCTTCAAGGTAGATGTTGATTCTACTCCTGACCCTGATTTAGGGATGAGCATTGATCGTAGTATCTGGGATTCTTTCAATGCATCGGGATTTCAGACAGGGCTCGTTGAGGAGTTTCATAGTTTGTACATAGTAAGGAGTGTCCACAGTTTCACTTTCGATCTTCATGTACATGATTTGTTTTGGATGCACAGTTCAGTTACGCATGTACTAGACAATTTGTATGACAACTTACATTGCACAGACATGGGAAGCAAACTTGGTCAACTTTTTGAGTTACTTCCTCTTGAGGCTTTCACTCTTGTAACACCTGATGTTGGAGTTGATATGGTTCAGCATGATTCGTCAGTTGTTCAGATGTTGGTGTTAAAAGAGTTGGTTGGCGGCATGAGGGACATTACACCACTTCCCTTGGGATCCTGGTGGAGTGGCGTATTCCTTGTTGTTGAGATTGCTTGGGGACAAGCAATTTCAGGGAGGGCAGACTGTAATGTCCCTTTTTTTAGCGTGATCTTGTTTGATGATGGTTAGCCTATTACTTGGACTCTCGTAGGCTAATAGGTATGAATAAGGGGTCTCAATGGCAAATAATGGTGGATATTGGCATTTCCACCCCTTCAGTTCAGTGTGGGGCTCAGTGCAGGCCTTTGCGGTTTAGTGTTCACCAGCTTATGACGGCACATCAAAACATTGAGAATTGAGGGAGTTATGAATATTTTAGTGGTTAAGTCATTTAATATTATAAAGTTATGATTTGACTTTATAATAATTAAAAGCCACTTAAAATATTATAAAATAATGACTTAATAGTTATAAAATGAAAATCAAAATCATTTAAGTCATTTAAAAGGTACGCCAACTTGGTTGAGTGAAATAATAACTATTGAAAGTGACTTCAATACATTTAAATGTATTTTAAATGCCAAAAGTCGTGACTTTCTTGATATGCGTGCCTTTTTGGGGATATAAGGAGAAAAGGGGCAATTCAACCTCATTATGGATGATCATTTGAAATTGCTTCTATTTTACTTCTCTGTGCATTTGTCTAAGACAAGGGTTACAGTGAATTTCTACCATTGGAGAACAAGAAATCTTCAGTGCTTTGTAGACTTGAAGCTATGAAAGACCAATTGAATCTTTGCTACAAGGATGGCTTCAATTCAGAAGTCTATTTGAGCTTAATCAGAGTTTTTAAGTTCTATATCTATTAGCTTTCAATAAGGGAGAGGGTTAATTCTTCTTGAACGCCATTTCTCCTCAGTTCTTCAGCATTCAATAAAGAACCATACATCTTCATCAGAGGGTCGTACTTCTCTTGAAAGGCGTGTATCTTCCTAGCCAAGGCATGTGAAGCAGATAGGTGAAACGCCTCTCTTTTGGCTCATTTCTTGACTCCATCTTGGGCGTCCAACCTTCTCAGCAGTATTTCTCTAATTTCTGACAGGGAGAAATCCAATTCGGGAGGTGGAGGTTGCTTTTCACCAGTTTCAACATTTCTTGCCTGCCATGTACAGATTTGCTTTATTTAATTAATCTGGAGGTTTTCGGGTGTGTCTATTGTTTACAATCTATCTATAGCAGTTGTTTAATACTCAATACAATACTAGTTTCCATATTATTGCTTTGATTTTAGTTTTAGCATCATTTTATGCTCGGCGCACTTCTCTAATCTAAAATTGCCTAAAAACTCACAAAAACAACCAAAAACGACAAAACAGTCAGTTTTAGCATCAGTGGTTGAAGCTAAACTAGCTGGGTTCATCACATTTTGAGTTTGCAAAATGAGCCTCATTTGGTCTGCCAAAGCAATATAAGGCATTAGATGTATTTTTTAGGGTTTTGTTTTTTGTTTCTTAAGTGATTTTTGGCCTTTTTGGCCATTGTTTGTTGTGGGTCCGCCCAGGTCCTTCCTGATACATTGTGGGTTCGAACATGTTTCCTCCCTGGCCACCCGGGAAGGACCCACAAAGAACCCGAGTGGCCAAGGAGGAACCCTGGTCGAACCCAAGGCGTACCAAAACCGAACCAGGACCCAAAGTGTATTTTGCAGGGTACGGGGGCCTATTAGGAGGACCCGATAACTTAGCCTGTAACAGGTATTTCCATCATTTATGATGGATGGAATGATTGAAAAAATAGACCATTAATCAATGCTATAGCAATGTCCCCTAAAGGGGTGATGCTTTTGAAGGCAGTGGATTGTGAGTGGTATGTTAAAAATGCAAGTTTCATTGCCAATATTGTCATAGAATCCATTGAAATGGTGGGGTCTAAAAATGTTGTCCAACCCATAACAAACAATGCTAAAAATTGTAAGGCAGTTGGGTCTATAGTGGAGGGTACATAGAGTCATTTTTTGGACACCATGTGCAATCCACTCACTCAATTTGATATTGCAAAATATTGGCACACAAATTGAGTGGGTCAAACAAATCTATATGGAGGGCAAAGAGATTCAAATGTTTGTAACTAATCATCATATGTCACATGGCATCTTCAGGAAAGATATTTAGAAAGATATTTTCAAATGAAGATATCCAAAGTATTGTCTTGAGCTGTGATACTCTTGATTGGTGGTATCTACATGGTCAAGGCTCCAAGTACTTGCAGCCTGTTGCAATTAAAATTCTCTCCCAAGTATGTATCTATTTATTTTTTATTTTTCTCATTTTTCATTTGATGCTATTATGCTATATATTATATTTTATAATAATATAAATTATAATTTATGTTTTGAATTTATAAAATTAAATACTAAATGTTGTATGCAAACTCAACAAGTTGCAAGTTTTTCTTCAGCTAAGCGTAATTGGAGTAGATATTCCATCCACTCGATCAAGCGCAACTGTTTGGGTGTAGAAAAAACAGAGGATTCAGTCTATGTACACTCCAACCTTCACCTCTTGTCACATAAGACACTTGAATACAATGAGGGTGTGACAAAGAATTGGGATAAAACCCCTAAGTATGTTGATTTAGATGCTACAGTTGCACAGCTTCTGAACGTGACACAGCTAGTGGGAGTGGCACTCCAATTGATTGTGGTTCAAATGAAATTGAACCAAATGTTGACCTTGATGCTTTTGATGAAAAAGAATTTGGATACTATTAAATATTGATTGTAATTTTGAATTTTCATTGTGTAATGACATTTTGAGACTTGAGTATTTTCATTTTCAGAAATTATGAATATGAGGTATTTAAATATTCTATTTATTGGCAATTATGAATTTATGAGCATCAATGTCCTTATAATTTATAACTTTGAACATATGCGTGTATCTATGTATCTATGTATTTTCCCGTACCCTTACCCAAGGAAAAAAAATTGCCATACCACCATATGGGTTCCGATACACATACCCAAACCGGTAAATTAGTTGAAAAGTATAGGAGATTCTCTTGACAGGTTTATCTCCCTTTGTCGAGATACCCACAAGCACACACTTACAGCTACAAGTGAGATGGACCTGTCAAAAGGTCTTCCAAAAGATATTGATCTCAAAGTAGGAAAAGATATATGGAAGCCATCGATAGATTATGAGAAATACAATTTTTCGTGCTGGAATTGTTTAAAATGGAGGGATATTTGAAACCCAAAAAGGACTCCAAGGCGAGATGTATGGTGGAAAAATGATAATCCACAAAACTATTGTGTTAGTTGCTTGTTAATATCAGCATCGAATAGCCTAGAAGCAGCAGAGGAAAAAAATATGGAAGATACCTAACTATTAGATGAGCGATGTTCTAGTAGGCAGTAAATCAGGAAAAGGGGGTAACAAAAGTAACTATGGAACCGCTCCAGCAGGATGCAGATCCTCCTCAAGACACATGGCTGAAGACATGTAATGGTGAGATGAGTAGAGGAGAGTTTGAATCTCTTAGATCTTTCATAAGCTAATTCGAAAGATTGTTCGTAAGTACCAGCTAATTTAAAGCAAGAACCTTATCTGAAGATTTTACATTAGAAGTTGGGGCTTATAGTGAGAATGATTCAGATGAGGAAACAGTAACCTTTGCTAGAAAATATGAATTGGTGACAGTTTAGAACTACAAAAACAAATTAAAAAAATGCATCTTTGAAAACGGTGCTGCAATCACATTTCAAACAAAACAATAAAGGATTGGCAGTGGCATTAGCAGAGGTGTTATTTCGGCAGGGTACATTTAATAGATGTGATTATAGTGTAATTTTGGGGTAAGAGTTGAGTCTATACTTGTAATTGCATTCTATGTGCCTGCTGTCAATTTGCAAATTCTATGTTTGATTTCAGTTGTTCTGTACTTTCATTTTTCAAGGACAGGGGCCACTATAGTATCTATAAAAACATTATGACATCTGTTCAATTCAAAATATACAACAGCATAGGAGAGAACTACTGACTTGAAGAAGCACTGTCTGTCCTTGAGTTTCACTCTCCCTGCCAATGATATCTTTGTTAGGTACACTTTCTTCATGGCCTCTTTCAATGTTAGAAAATGGGTCATGTGGACACTTGAAATCTGATATATAGCTCTCAAGAGTTTTGTCAAACGCAACAGGCATTCTCTCCAGTGTTCGAGTGACCTCATTGATTCCCACAGAAAACTGTTGCTGCTTGCCACATCAATACATGAATCAGCCCAATTGCAACCATTTCATTCACACCAAGACTTCCCCTCTTTATTGATAAAAAAAACAACTGTAAGCTAATAAAATTATAAAGAAGACAAATTATAGAGATAGGACACAAGTAAATGTTGGAAATACAAAAACAAATAGGGCAAAAGTAACATTAAATTTTCTATGCGTGCCTGAACATCCAAATGAAAAAGTTGATGAGGAATCTATACAAAATAGCAAAACAACCAAATGAAACAACTAAAGCATTCTAATTAGCAACTAGCAAACAATTTATTAGGATATATATTATATTATGGTCTATCAATATACTCACTTATTAAAGTTTTCATTTTGAGCTCCAAAAGTTAATTTTACGAAAAGGTCTAGGTTTTGAGAAATATTATAACCAACATATTGAACTTATAGAAGATTATGATGTTCTTGCCAAAATATAAGACTAGATGAATCAAGTGTTAAATTGTACATGTTGAAAAATATTATCTGCAAGATTTAAGAAAGTCATCTTTCTAAAATATTCACCTTCATCCATATGTTGTAAGCCTTCCCTTTGGGTTGTCCCATGGCTTCAATGGATCTGCAGCAAGTCACATTTCCCCTATAAGCTTCAAATTCAAAAGAAACAGTAAACAATTACTACAAGGAGATAGGAAGAAAAGACATGCACATATACATTAACCATGAATATACACAAAGCAATAATCAAGGACATGAGCTTGGAATGCTAACAATATAAAACAAGGTTAAATTCATGAATCTAGACCCAAGCAGGCTTTTAGGCAAAGCCAAATCAAATGTTTAAGGCTCTCCAAATGCCCACAAAATGAGCAATTGGGATTGAAACCCACCAAAGAAAATCCCAAAGGAAAACCTTGATAAAGAACACACCAAGCAAAATGACCCAGCTTAGGCTGAAAATTGACTTTCCGAACTGTCCAAAACATAAGACTCCAGGTTTAAGGAGTGGAATGAAGAGATTGTCTCTCATTCAGCTTAGCAAATAGGAAGAGAGCCAATTATATCCCTTGCAAGGACTATAGTTCCAAAAAGAAGTGACAAGACATGTAATGTCCCCGTTTTCGATCATGGCATCATCGAATGATGCACTAGCTTTCTCAATAATCATCAGTTGTGCCAAAAGGATTATTTGTTGTTCAAAGGAGCTCTGGAATATGTTAGCACCGTCAAATGGCCTCTGATCGGGTTTTTTGTATTTTCCGCAGTTTCAGCAAATAATGCAAGAAATATTTAATAATTAAATAATATTAAGTTGTTAAAAAACATAAAATAAAAGGCAACTTAAATTAATTATTTTAATTATTTTGTAAAAGTGACTAATAGTTGGAAAAGTTAAATATTTTAATAAAGTCACTTTTAGGGCTTTGAGGTATAAAGTGGAATTGGAAGCTAATTTTGGAGTTTATGCTTGGTTTATTTTCGAGTTGGATTTTGGAGAGCTTGTTGAGGAGCTGAAACCCTAGGATGAAACCCCTAAGGGTAAACCAATTCGATAGGGAAACTATCTACCCTAGCTAGATATAGGCAGAAACACTCAGATTTCATAGTTGCACATCAACGATTGTGGTGGAATTTTGTAAAGTCTCTTACAAAGACAAATTTCAGAAAAGTACTAAGTTGCAAGGTATGCTGATAATTAAATGAATATTTTATTAGTGGCTGATATGGCCAGCCGTACCATTCCAAAAGTCTACAAGTGTTACACCCCGATTGTATAGTTACTACTGCATAGGAAGTACATTGTAATGTTTAAATCTTTTAGATGAATAAAACAGATTGTTCTTGTTTTCAATTGAATGTGTCCTTATGATTGTCTCATTTGTCTGATATTTCTATTGATGTAATTCTTGAATGAATGTAGCATATAAGTTATGGAATAATGTTATTCTAACTTTCTACGATGTTTTATATATACTACCTTGTTATGAGCATATGACTCCCATTGTCGTGTCATGATGTGCAGGAAACAGGTTCATACCTCCAGGCAGAGGAGAGATATCACTCGGGGAGGCACTTGGTCGAGTAAACAATAACGAGTACCAATTGCGCATACACACACATATTATAGACTGAATAAGCTAAGTCAATTTGTTGAGTTAAGGGTAAGTCATCCATAGGCTTGTTTATTAACATTAGGAGTCGTATCTACTTTTGAATGTGTGAATAAGTGATGCTTGCCAGTATAACTATATGTGGAATAATGTTACAGGCTAGGAGGTGGGCATGTGCATATGTATATATATATATATAAATACGGTATGTACAAGTGTCCATAAGTATATTCATGTCGATACAAACGTATGAGAGTAGATGGATATGCCATACGTGTGCATCAATATAAATACACTTATGAATACGTGTACAAAGAGGAAGTATACAAGTAAATATACATGTATACATACCCACAACCAACCTCTTATATATACATGAATATGAATAAATATTATGTTGATTTTACCTTGGAATCTACGTATACAAATATATATACATATACATAGGTACGTATAATGAAAGTATGATGACTGGCTACAGTATACGTACATTGTAATTTAATATGTATATGTATATACATGTATATATGTAAAGGTAAATATATTTATATATTTAATATTATATCAAATATGTATATAATATAGTCTTTACAAAATATATATATATATATATATATATATGTGTATATGAGATTATTTAAATTATTAAATTTGAATAATTATACATAGATATATATATATAATGTAAATTAAAACTATACTATATATATATATTAATATAATAAAATAAAAATATAGATATATTTTATTAAGTGGAATAAAATCGAATGAAGTTTTAATAACACTTTATTTAATATCTTCTAAGTGTTGAAATGAAATAAAGAATTTGAAGTATGAGACGTTTTCTCAAAAAAAACATATTTCCTTCAAATGTCTAACAACACTTGGAAATTAAATATTGCGACTTCAAAATAAATCAAATATTATTGGCAAAACCCCGCCATGTTTCAAATATTTCTTTTTACCTATATGGAAACTATGACATGGAAAATAAAAAGGAAATAAAAGTTTTCGTGAAAATGGCGCCTGTGGAATCGCGCAACCATTGCCAGGTTAACTGAACACAGCTAAGATGAAGTCGATTGCAGCCAGAAAAATGGGAAAGGTGGACGCCATTTGATGAGGGACTTTGTCTCTGCATAAATCTTCACTTATCATTACCTGTTGAATCACGCCTATACCTGTAGGTGTCGCGCTTTTGAGAATTTTCCATGTGCAAAATGAACTTTCTTCATTGTTGTCATCAAATGAAGGTTGAAATATTCTCTAAAAGGCGCCACATCTCTTGTTTGAACTATTCCAAACCCTGTTGGCAGCTTGGATGCCTTAGGAAGAGGAATTTGTTGAGTTTTGAAACACTATATAAAGGATGCTATGCTTATTCTTCAATACACGAATTTAGAAATTAGCAAGTTCGATTTTGTTCTCTTCAAGAAGTTTATTCTGCTGTGAGTGAGTTTAACTACTGTGAGTGAGTTTATTCTGTTGTGAGTGAATTATGTTCTACTATGAGAGCAACCATCAATTCTGGAAAGTAATATTTACTTGACAGAGAAATGACTTCTATCATTCATCATCTCTGAGAGTAGTAAGTTGAGATTATCTCTAGTTGTGTTAAGAATTCAATTTCGGAGGTGGCTGGAAGTCCTTTGGTAGGAGGCTAAAGCTGTAGCATCCTCACACTTACTCAACACCTGTGGATAGCTATTATCAGGCATGTTATCTCTTTTATTTTTCCATGTTTTTGCTGCTCTGGTAATCAGAAGAAAGTCTATTTTATACCCTCTGTTTGAAAATGAGTAGGGAATAAAGATTGTTTTATATGATATACTATGAATTGAATATTTGAAGAATGGTTTCAATTGCAAAGAGATAATTTGGGAAATAGAAAGGCAATTACATGCTTTAAACTATTAGCTTTGCATTCATTAGTAGACGGATTTACTAATGCATTGAAGAATCAATGGCATTATTTGTATTGACTCCATATAAGGAGTGTATGCTTGTGTATAGCTAATTAATACTAGGAAATGAATTGAGGGCATTTAATAAGTTACAGATCACAACTAGTTATAAATTAACTTAGTCAAGTTAATGAAGCTCCTAGAATGAGAGTATCCAGTATAAGGGAGATAGTTGTAAGTACTTGTTAGAATGATCCCCGTTCTAGTAGTTAGCCTGATGTAGGAAGTCTAGGGTACAGACTACCCCAATAGACCAACCTACGCGTAGAGTAAGGAAGCCTCAAGTCAAGTTGACCCTAGCTAGTGCATGTGATAGATGACCTACATTCTTGATTGAATGTAAACACTTTGGCCAAAGTAGTGTTAGGAACAACTTACACTTAGTTGTGGTACTACATTGTCAGTTCACCGTGGTACCGAAATACATACTAGTTCAAGAGTTGCCGTATGCACAGAACCTAGATATGTAGGAACACAACACTATGCCCAGTTGGTAATCGTTAAAGGATACCCCACCAATCTCTTCTTCGAAGGGAGGGTCGTTCATTGTAAAATGATCGCGCGGGGTACCACATTATAAGTCCGTGGTTGGCGGAAAAACGCCCGAGCGATGTTTCTCCTCCTCAACAATCGGTCAATGATCCAAGATTTGACAGGACGGACTCCTGGACCTTCTTACTGCTATTGGTGCCAAAATACTTCGAGCTATGTATGTATTTCATTCTTCTTTACTTTGTTGTTTCTTTTAGAATGAAATAGTTAAAGTTGCAAATTGATATATCATGTTTATGTAATTGAAAGGAAAAATTTTATCATCATAGCATTGTTCTTATTTATTGTGGTTGAAATTAAAAGTTTTAAATTTGACGTACAAGTTTGGTCGTCACAACAAGGGACTGTATACTTAATATTAGCCTTTGTGGGAAGGAGCGATACTTGTTATTTGGAGGCTTGCTAAATATGAGTATGACATAATTTCAGGTTGTAATGTCCCCTTTTTGGGATAACCCTAAATCTGCCCTAATTTATCAATTTCAAGTGATCACCTTGGTTTTGGGGATGTTTATAATGTGAGTAGGCCCCTCTAAAAGAGAGTTAGAGAATATTTACAAGATGATATTAATCAAAATGCATATAAAAAATCAAAGAAACATGGTTAGGGATACAACTACTTGTTTAGACCTGCAAATATGTTAGTAGTCATTTATAAATAAAGACAACATCATTTTATAAGTATATTGAATCTTCTTTGGATTTTCCTAATTCATCTCTCCTTGAGTATGATAGTCTGATAGGGTGCCCAAGAAACCCTAGGCCCAAGGGCAGTTTACCCCCTTTGGCCCCATGTGGCCCTTGCCATCCATATGGGGTGGTGTACCTAGTGTTCTACCTCTGTTCCCCTATACCAGAACCATCATTGCTCAATCAGATTGAGAGGTTGAGGGTGCAGCTACAGCAGGGTGTCCTAGATAGTCATTTCCTCTAAGCCCAAGAGCAATTTGCCCCTCTTGGCCCATGTGGCCCTTGCCATCCAGATGGGTGGTGTACTTAGAGGGTGACCTCACACGTCGTTTCCCCTTCAGTAGGCCCTCAACTCCCTGTCATGGCTAGTTGTTTACAGTCAAACATGATATAAATAATATAAGCACACAGATTCTGACTATTGAAACAATGACACAAATTCATCATACATATTAACAAATATTGATACTCAGATTCATGCATATGTGCAGACTATCATTATCATGACTAATGAATATTGGATTCTCTGCAAAACATATTGTGTATACAATAATTAAATACATAACCTGTTCATCACTACACAAGCCTACAGATTGTATTATGCTGCGAATATTATGTGAAGAACATACCACAAGAATAAAAAATATGAATAACACATATCTAACAGCATACAATAACTATGATGAGAATAATAAGTATAAATAGCAAAATACACAATTGCATTAAATAATTATGATAAAGCATATTAAGAGAGTAACAAATATAAATCACAAAATATATATACATACGCAATTGCAGACAATAGTCATGGTAGCATACTACAGAAATAATTAATAGAGGTCATAGAATATATATGTATATACTTATATTCTATGTTCCACGGCCTGTCCGGGACGGGGACTGGGGGACAGCAGGGAACACGTTTCCGGGACGTTTCCTA
Organism: Sequoia sempervirens; assembly: GCA_007258455.2. Classification (NCBI taxonomy): domain Eukaryota; kingdom Viridiplantae; phylum Streptophyta; class Pinopsida; order Cupressales; family Cupressaceae; genus Sequoia; species Sequoia sempervirens. The sequence goes on from VDFB02076329.1 coordinate 82,002, forward strand.
AGGGGCAATTTTTAGGCGGACGGCAACATACAAAATACATATATATATATGATTTTTTCAAAATTTATTAAGAGAGAGGGAAAGAGAGATAGATATGTCAATAAATTAATAATTGATAACAACAATATCAATATGTAAGTAGATTGCGAGAGTAGTACTATAACAACATAAGAAATGTCATTAAAGCATTATAAAATTTATCACAGCAGTATCAAACATCAATAAAACCATGCTCTATCAATATAAAATATCCAAATGTCTCAAACATGTATCCAGAAGTCTCAAAGTTCAAACATGAAAATCAAAATATTAAATACAACAGCCTATGAAATTAAGCCTCATTTGGGATATGAATATCCAAAGACTTAGAACTATCTGAGTCACTATCATCCTCTAGCAAGAGTGGAACTAAAATATTTAATATTTAGTCTTTTTCAGACTTTAGCCTAAACAATTAAAACATTAAATAGTTGGTGGGCCCCGTGCGAAGGAACTAAACCTTTAAAAAATCATTTTTTAATTGTTTTTAATATATTTTGACTTGCAGCCTGCGGGAGACGGCTAGCCGTCCTCGGTACAGGGAACCGTCCACAATCCATATCGGGGACGCGGAAACGTCCCCGAAGTGAAGGAAATGTTTCTTGGCGTTTCCAATGGATTTTGCATTTTCGGGGACGGCAGGGGGACATCCCCCCCCGTCCCCGGGACGGCAGGGGACGGGGACAGGGGGTTTTGGGGCAGGGGACGTGTCCCCGTGTAACCTTGCTTACATTATTGTCGACCATAATTATGTTAGATTCTACCACTAAAATAACAAATATAAATTATAAACATATAATAGCATACAATAATTATAATGTAACTTACCACAGTTTTGCTGCTCCCTTTTTGTGATCAGATATTCGGAGGATATGATTCTCTTCAGATTATATTATTTTCTCTACATATATAAACTTTAGTTATTTCTCATTTTAAATGAAAGGATACTTACCTTTATTCAATCTGCTGTAACCTTTATATTCTCCCAGCCACAATATATCCTGGTCCCTGGATTATCTGATTCTTAGAGAATGTTTCTATAAATGATTTTCTGTTCATGATATATTCCTCTATCTATCCATTCGAACTCCCTTTTATATCTATATATATGAAAGGATACATCTTTTGAAGAGAGATATCCAAAAGTCACAACCTTTTATTAATATTAAATTGCTGCTGTCTAAACACTTTTATTACTGTTTTTAATTCACCTTTTATTTATTTATTATTTGAAAAAAATGGGTGCTATCTTTTAGAAATGGGATCGCTGCATATTGGTATAGATTTATTTTGTATTATTTATATTTATTATTTTATGTTTATTGTTTATATTTTATATTATAGGTTTCTTAATGTTTTAATCGGTTAACTAATGCTGCTGCTGACCATATTTATTTTAATATTAAATGTTTATTGTTAGAGGTATATTTATTATCATTATTTTTATATCAGTTTTCTTTTAAATTGTCAATAGAAAGTTATAAAATAAAATAATTGTAATATATTTATGTATTACAATTATTAATAAAGAAGTATGGACAAACAATCAAAAGAATGAATTCCACAATATTCCTTCCAACTGGGTAATGCAATGGGCTTTAAGGAAAAAGAGTCACTTGTTGCTTCTACAAGTGAGGGGTACACGAGTTTCTATGTTGGTAATTTAGCAATTGTTATTAATAAGCCTTGTGAGGAGGAGATGGATTCCTTTGACGATACAAGGTTTGTCCATACGGCTGTCCCATCATTCTTACTTGGGAGTTGCAAGGCATCAACTAGTCAGACAACTGATTTTGGTGATGGTATGGTTCCTACAAATGAAAGCAAATCAGCAAATGTGTTGTGTGGCAGCCCAAGTCACTTTGATGAACTTGATCAAAGAAAGATTTGAAGCACCAATTTGTGGTTATAGAGGAGAAAAAACCTTCCTCCCTTTTTTATTCCTCACTCACTCTTGAATGATAAAACTTTCCCACACATAACATCTCATGGAATGACTTCCCTTATATATCTTGTCTCATCATGAGACACAACCCTTGACCGTACCCTTGTGACTTTTGGTTAAAACTAATCTTTATTTAATTAATTAATTTCTTTATCATGTAAGAAGTGCTTCATAGTATATCTTCTATTTATTCCCTTATTGATATTTGATTCAATCCATTATTGATATATCTTTTGTTTCTCCCCTCACACATTTTATCTTTTATCCACTCTTCTCAATCTGATTTTACTTGGTCTTCGAACATCAATTAGTAGCCTTTGGCCTTTGTCCATCATACGATTTCTTCTATTGACAAAGTGCTCTTCTCACCTTTGACATTAATGACAAACTTGTTCATTCACTTTGACATCAATGACAATATTTCCAACAAGGCAGGGATCATTTCATTAGTTAGAATATACATAGCTTTGTGTAAAAGCTGTTGGAGTCCCTCCTTATCAGGTATAAATAATAAAAGTTTACTGAAACTTCACCGAGGTCCTAGACCCAGGTGCTTAAATATAGCCCTATGTTAATGGTGTTAGTTAAACACTCTGAATTATTAGTTAATTAGAGAATGGTGTAGAATTATGCATGGGATTTATGAATGCACCTCCAACATCAATAAAATTATATGCATATTTTATTAAGTGAAAATCATGTTTTAACAATAAAAATTTAAGATCTTCATTGCACATCCAAGCAGGTGTTTGAAACATGCATAGAAAGAGGTTGGCCATTAAAATTTGGGGAGAAAGACTTTATGAGCAAAAATCTGTGCAGAAATAACATACTGGTGGCAGACAGAAGATGACCATGTAAAACATTCAGACCATGCTAATGAAGAAAAAGACAATAAAAATGCCATCAAGGAGAATGCAAGGTGCTCAAAGTTTGTCAAATGCTGTGCCATTCAATCTTTCAGGAATTTTGTGAAGAGCTACTCCGAATCATTTTTGCTCCAGCATAGCTGTTCAGCATGCATTACATCTACTTCACTCTGAGTCTGTGCCAGAGAAAGAAAACAAAAAAGTTTGAAAAACCAAACATTTTGCACAACACCAAGATAGAAAGATGCTGTCAAAACTAGAAGAAAAGACAATCAAATATATGATGTACACCACCATTGCAGAGGATGTTGCTACTTTCAGAAGACCAGGAACAATAAGCAGTTCAAACGGCTGATGAAAGTTGGATGCTGAAGATATTGCTAGGACAAATTTGAACAACAAAGACAAATTCTAAAGTGTGAAAGACAAAGATAAACAATGTTAAAGGAAAAAAAAATGCCAAACTGAAACAGGATTGAAAAACAGAACACTAAGATTCAGAAACTTTAGAATGGAAGGAATTGAAGAACAGTACAATAAAATCAGAAAACCGTAGAATTAGTGTTCACATTAGTGTTAGGAATATTATAGTTGTTATGGTTTGTTAGTTTAAATATTAGAATATTATGTGTAAAGAAATATTGTACGGGATTGTAATATTCAAGTTGTTAGAACAACTTGTCTATAGAAAGAAATGGTTAGAGGAGGTTATACTAGTTCTCCTATAATTTAGGAGATAGCATTCTTATAAATATGTAATAGTTTATTGAACGAAGATGAAGAATAGAAGCATATTATTATGTGTTGAAGATTTTATATAGCTTCTATAAACTCCTCAAATCTCTGCCCGTTTTCCAATAGTTTCTCCCCAATCTCTACATTTGGTTGTTGATCGTAAAAGGGATGGATAAGGCAGCAAGGGTAGGGAATGCAGATACAAGTTTATCCACCAAGTACGCCACCCCATGTTGGATGACAATTGGTATGGATAGCTTCGAGCGGACTTATCATGTTCCTCATCCAAGTCCCATTATGATCCAACTTCCAATGTGCATTATGGATATTGTGTGGTTTATACTATTTGAAAAGTTATGCATTTACATGGTTTAAATAGATAAGACATTCATTATATACATTTGATCATATGAATTATATTCCAATATTATCTAAATGCTTGCAGGACCTAAACCAAGATTTATTTTGCTTAAGGCATTTAAATGGGTAAGATGTAACCCTAACTACATTATACTTGTGATTCTAGGGCAAGATTTAAGGTTATCCAAAAAGGGGACATTACAGAAGTGTTTGATCACTTCCAAGACTTGACAACACTTGTTGAGAAACAATTGGAAAAAGTCATCAAATTTCTTTGCATATATAATGATGGTGAGCATGTGAACCATTGATTTGAGCAATTTTGCACCATAGAGGGTATTGACTTGCAAAACACAATTCCCTATAGCCCTTAGCAAAATGGTGTTGTTGAGCAAAAGAATAGATCGCTGAAGGAGATGGCCAATTGTATGATCCATTCTAAATCTCTTGCACCACAATACTAGGCAGCCATTAACTATGCACATTGTTGGGCCTCAATCAAAATTTTGGAAATCTTTGTATTCATGGTCCAAGGCTGTCCTTATGCCTTTTGTTGGCTCCTTTGTAGTTTTGAAGCTCTTTGTAAGCTAAATCTCAAAAAATCATAAGCCTATATGTTTGTATGGAGTGTGGAGGACTTTTTCTATTTTCGAGGGATGAAGTCTTTGTGGTATCAAGGTATCAGGAATGTTCATCCCCTCATACCCAGTATTAAAATGTCACCAAGTCCAATATGCATTCAGCTTTTGTCTTATTGATCGGCATGTCAAGGATTCTCTTCCCCCCATCCCTTAATATCATGAATTTGGGAAGCCCAATCCCACTAGGATCTGCGACATTGGATCTTCGATGTGAGATACCCAATGAATGGGACTTGACACCAGTTAAGTAAGTGATGTCGGTATCAGGACCCAAACTATGATTCATGGTGTGTTTTGTTATTCTAAAGACAAAGTGATGAATGATTGTCATAACGAAGGAGTAGTGTTTCTTTAGGATGTTGGGGATGGACTTGCTTGCATCCCTCATTCTTGTGGCAGGCATGTACGTGATTACCTAATGGCTCGAAAAGGGTTGGGTTGATATTATCAAGAGATTAGGGAGTCCAATGCTCTCATCCCATGGATGGTCTTGCTAGTGAAGGCCCGATGGGCTGAAACAAGTCCAGACTACCAATGTGTGAGATGACTTGCTATGTTAATCAAGATATCAAAGGAGGAAGTGCCCACATCCCTAGTCCAATAGGTATGAGAATCAAGCAAGGACCAATGGCCCAATTGGTGATTGCATGATTGGTGTAATCATCGGTGTACTCTATAGATGTATATCGGTAGTCTCCATGAGGCCCAACAATGCTCTAGGGTGTATGTCCTTTACACCTGTTGGAGTGTCGAGGTACGTAATGCTTGTTGGCTATGTTAAAGATATTTTGAGCTCAATGCATGGCGTTGATTAACTCTCCAAAGGATTAATATTAAGTGATTTAGAATATAGATAGAGTACATGTCGAAGATATGAAAATAATAATGAATCCATTCTCCTCTTGACTTGTTGGTGATAGTGATATTCATTGTGTTAGTTTTATGATCAGATGTAATGTACAGAAAATTAATTCAAAATCAGACACAATAACACAGCAGATACCCTGGGAAAACCCTCCACTTGAGGGAGAAAAACCCAGCAACAATATATCACTTATATATTGAATCACCAATAGAGTCTCTTTTACAATAGAGGCCGATATGAAGGCCTATATACAAGCACCAATATTATGATGCACACAGAAATATATAGAGACAAATCGCTGATCAACTCACAGCCTTCAATAAGGACAAACTAAGATAACTCAATCTGCCTTGTACAAATTCGCACCAAGTAGAAGTGAAGTGGAAAGCAAGAACAATGAAAATCGATGCCAAGTGAGTTACAATGAAGTAGTATATATATAATATGGGATGGAGAGACGTGACCTTTCAAAAAACACAAGTCGGCCTTGACAAATAATCGCACCTCTTACAAGAGGTCAGCTTCCTTAGTAAATCAAGCCTCTTCAATAAATATTAATTATCATTAACAAATGACGTGTCTCTTGAGCAATCACAATCTTCTATAAATTAAATAGCCCCAAGGCTATAATTTAATTTAACCAATGATGTAAAGGAGATCGCTGGAAGAATACTACTGACGCTGCCATAAACATCAACATGGAGGTCCAACAACATTACTGCCATCGCCTCATCATATTGGTATGTGTTATGAGGTCAATATGCATGCAAACAAGGCTTGTGAAGGTAAATCTATGGCACAATTGGTGGTTTTGATCTATGGTGATCTCCCAAGCTCGATAGTGGGCGGATCTTGATGACTAATGCCTAAATGGGCCTCATCCAATGGATTGGTGATGCAGGGACATCTTTTGATGCATTTTGAGTCATGTTGCAAAACTTTGGATTTTAGGTTGTTTGTATGTTTTGGTGTCTAATAAGGTCATTTATGACCATGTGGGATCATGTTGATCCATTCTACAGTGTTAATAGGGTCGTTGGTTTAAAAGAAAATGATGCAGCGCAGGGCTCAACTAAACCAACTTGACACTTTCAAAAGACTGTTCCACTTGCAATCATGCTTTGGTGCACTCTAATGCAACTTGGTAACCTTATCCATGAAGCCAAAACAACCATTCAACAAATCCAAACTTGTGAGATAGTGCCAAAGACTTTGACCAAACAATTACAATGAAGGTTTATGACTGTAAATGAAGCAAAAACGCAGCAAACTGTGCTAAAGTTCCCCTTCCCACATGCAAATGGAGACTCCAAACCCTGCATGGATGATGAACACACCAAAACAGAATTTCCTACAAGGTTTCATCATTTTCCCATGGTGGGAACTCAAGATATAGCATTTTTTCCAATGTCTAGAAACCCTAGGCAGGGTTTGGGACAGTTTTTACCAAAACACTTGTAACTCTTGCAAATCTCAATGTATTCAAGTCAAACAAAAGGCATAATAAAGTTAAGAGACCCCTTCAACCTCTCCAATCAGCCTCCAGGCCGTACTAGCAAGTACAAGGCTGTACCACGTGGCAGAACAGGAAATTCATGCAAGAAAACACAGTTTTGATGTGCAAGAATGAAAGGAACAGCCAATAATAACTTTCACAAAACAAATAATGAGGCCCATCGCTCCTGTGAGATTGAAGAGAACATTAATAAAAACTTTCGCTCCAGATCTCATCAAGATCCAACAGTGGAAAAGAAAGTTATGACCTTTTTTCCAAAACTGGAAACCCTAGGCAGAGTTCCAAGCAACCTGCATCAAATTGCTTATAACTTTTGACAAACTTAATGAAATTCACTCAAACCAAAAGCATATTAAACTAGATTCATGTCTTCAACTTTTCCCATTGGTGTCAGGCCCGTACATGGCCGTACCATCAAAAACTCAGACTGAAAACAGTAAAAACTGGAAAATGCAGTCCCATTTCACGACAAATTTCACTTTTCTTTCATTCCATTCTTCACCAACCTTCTCCAACCCCTTAAGCTCGAAATTACATTGCATATTTACCATATTACAACCCATTCCAACTGTTTGTAATGGTTTCTTGATTTGCATGTAACCTTTTCTTGCTTTTTTTGCCACTTTGTCAAAGTTGCATGACAACTTTTTAGCAACATTTGACAACTTTTACATTTTTAAACTAACACTCCAAAATGGATCAACATGATCCCACATGGTCATAAATGACCTTATTAGACACCAAAACACACAAACAACCTAAAATCCAAAGTTTTGCAACATGACTCAAAATGCATCAAAAGATGCCTCTGCATCAATTGGAGTGCTATGTCTAATGGTCATGTGCATTTTTTCCTAAGTGACATCATTCATGCTTGGGTAGCACCTACATTCATCAATGTGACCAGTGAACAATGAATGGGGAAGATCAATATGATATTTTGATGCATTTTTTCCCAAGTGGCATCATTCATGCTTGGGTAGCACCTACATTCATCAATGTGACCAATTAACAATGAATGGGGAAGATCCGTATGATATTTTGATGCTCAATCCAAGTCAAGGATAGGTTGCCAATGCAAGAAATGTATGCAAAATATTAAGAAGATGGTGTAAGGTAGGAAAATAGGGCATATTAAATGGCATTGGGCACCAAATGAAATGGTATCACTTTTTGTTTGCGCTAAAATTGTCATAAATGCAAGGGAGCTCTACCAACTACCCTGCCTACCTCATCTGGTGAGTTCTTCATCCCATGCATCCATTTTGGGTGAGAACACATAGAGACCATTGATTTTCACAATGCTACAGTGCCACAAGTTAGGGTTTCACTTAGCTGAGTCTAGTTTTGGGTCTCATTTGGGGGTATTGGACAGTACATGGATAGATGATAACAAAAGAATAATCTAGAAAGGTGGGATTTCAAAGAGAAAATCATTTATGGAGCAATTGCAAGGAGGTAGGGACAAAGTTAAAATATTAGAGAGGTTATTATATATGTGTTGTCAATTTTATGTCTCCATTAATGTATGGGCAGATTTAGAAAATATGAGTGAGATGTTTTCTTCAACAAATTATTGTGATTGTAAACATTATTTGATGAATGTGACAAAAACCTAAACTTATTACAACTTCTTGTAATAGATCATTTTGTGTTTGCATATGAACGTGTTTAGCTCATTAATGGATAACTAAGCATATGGAACTGGGAACAATATATTTTGATTCCATTTAGGTGCTAGATCAAATCAGTAATGTTATTGTCTCTTGCAAACTTTCCCTATCAGTTGTGACTTTGTGCCCCCTTAGATTGGCACCAATCTAGTTTGTACCTGCTCCAATCACACAAAATCAAACAAATCAAAGAACAAACCCTCATTAAAAATACTTTTCGTTTCAAGTGCAACTCATTTTCAACAATAGAACAAGGTATAAACTACTATGAGCATTCATCAATAATTTAACACTGTGGCTAATGTGTCTTACCTTCCACCATGCACTCATTACATTGGTGTTCATATCAATTATATGGAGGTATTTAAGGCAGCTAATTGTTCTCAGTCCAATGCAACCATATCAAGAAAATAGATTGGGTTTAGCTTTCGCCACTTTGGTTATCCATTTGTTCATTTACACCTTTGGGAACACCCTCCCGAATCTAAGCTAAGCTCAAAGAGCAAGAGATAAAACCCATTCTTGTGGAATTGGCCTTCAACCCTCCATATTCTATGGATGAGCAATTTCCACAGTCATGATGACACCCTGGCCTTGATAGTGAAAGATTTGTTCTAGGAAGTGGAGTTGTGGTTTTGGGACCCAACACACACTATATCCAAACCTATGTACCCCATAAAGCTTTCAAATGACTGACTCCTTTTAAAGCTTGGTGCAGTCAGAAAAGTACAATGAAGCACTTCAAAGTTTTTAGCTCTCGTACTTGAGCCCACACTCCATCAAAGAAACATAAGAGCATGGAACCATAAGGTAGGCCTTGCATATTTCTGATTTATCAACTTTCGCATCCAATCACTCATGAGCTCTTTATTGAGAGAAGTGTTTGGTTTCAAGAGGACTCTCCTAGTTCTTCCTCAAATACTCCCCTTTCTTCCTTCATTGGGTTCCCTTCGAATCAATGACAACATTTTTGAAGATTAAGATCCTCCCTCTCTAACACACAATTATGATGATGAGGATTCCCCTCCCGCAACTCATGGGAGTGACTTAGAGGATTCAACTCCAAGTCACTATTTTAAGGCCACATTATCACCTCCTATTTATCCTATTTCAACAACAGTTTGGGCTAGGAAAACTCTGCATGCGGTTGGTGATTTGGTTAGGGATCATGTGGACATTTAATGGACCAGATCACAATTTTATGGACATCCACATGTATTCATTGCCTCCACTTCCAATCCATAGTCATTTCAATAAGTATCACATATTGTTGAGTGGGATCCAACAATGCAAAAGTATTAACTCCTTAGCCAAGAATCACACTTGGGATCTTGTCCCCCTTTCTAAAGAAAGGGGGTTGGATTGATGTAAGTGGACATTTTGGACCAAATTTGTGGCAAATGGATTAGTTAATAAGTTCAACGCAAGACTAGTTTTTCACAAGTCCATACTATTAACATAAATGAGACCTTACCCAAAAAATGAACTCCATCGAACACTACTATCATTACTGCTACACCATCATCATCACTTCTTCATGGAGCAACCATAGGGATATTTTAGGATTCTCCATGGTTAGATAATCTATTTATGGCTTGAAGCAGGCCTTCAAACTTGGTGTGCTAAGCTGGATTCCTTTATTCTCACAATTGGATCTTGCCATTTTGATCCAATGTCTAACTGATACTCCCTCCGTTTTGATTATGTATGTTAATGGCTTGACATTGCATAGTGAATTCTGCTCTTCATGACAGATTTGAGATTATATATGACTAACTTGGCCTTGCTACTACTTTCTCAAGATTGAGATCATCAATCTACATTAGTATTTCACATCCAAGTATGCACTTAATTTTCTCTCAAGATTCCACATGGCTGATTGCTTGCTCTAACTCTTACTTTTTGGAGTTAAACACAAATGTTCTTCAAGTTGATGCTACCTTGCAACAACTTGCTAGCAACTTCATCTACTTGATTCAAACCTTAACATTTCATAATCCATTGGCATGGTCTACTTTATGCAAAAGCCAAATGAGCTACATTGAAAAGCACTAAGCAAATACTTCAATTCAAGATACTCACAAGCATAGAATCCACTATGAAACAAGCATAGATATAGACTTGGTCAAATATAAAAAAATTGATAGAGGAGGTGATTTGAAGGATCAAGAGTGCACTTCTGATTACAGCTTCTTTCTTGATTCTGGTCTTGTTTGTTGGTTGATCAAGAAGCAACATGTTATTGTTCCATCTTCTGCTAAAGCCAAGTATCAAGGGGTTGTGAATGCTACCATAAAGGCCATCTAGCTTCAACACATCCTCACTGATTTCAGCATTCCTTTCTATCAGCCATATGTTATTTATTGTGACAACCAAAGTGCAAAACAGATCTCAAGGAGCCTAATAAACCATCAGCGAACCAAACACATTGAGGTCCAAATGCACTACATCAAAGAGTTGATTCAGCAGCAGATCATTGATCTTGAGTACCATCCAACTTCAAAGCAAATTGCAAAAATATTTGTCAAACCCTTTATGAAAAGCAACTATCTTTATTAATAAGCTTTATTGAGGATGTGAAAAGTTATTCCTTGGGGAGAATACCAAGTCCTCTCTCTCTCTTCTTGGGGGTGGCCAGGGGGGGAGGCTTTTTATTGGGTACCTAGCATGGCTACACAATTGTCAGGACCCATTTCCAGCCACCTAAGTTGCACTTAAAATTAAAAGGGGGTGTTGGTGTAGGTTTTATTCATCTTATTTAAATATTATGCATTTTCTTACACCTAGTTTAGTTTGCTTAGGGTGAGATGTTTCAATTTTTTCATAGGAGTTATTATTTCCTCATTTAGAGGTTTGGGAGTTACACTTCCTATCGGATGAGGTGTCCATCTCCTCTCCCCTTGTATTTCATATAAATGCACTCATCCTCTTTGTATTTTATAATTTGATTAATAGAATAGCATTATTCTGCCTATTTGGTTTTTGATCTTGGTTTAGTGATCATTTTTGTGGCTATTTCATACACATTAGATCTTTATTATTCTTTGCTTATAGCTAAATTGAACAGAGTCCACCTAAACCTTACAATAACTTTGTGACCTCATTTTACATTTCAAGAAGATCCAATCTACATGATTTGGAGAGGTGATTTTCCTGCTTCTCCAGGAAGAAAAGAGGATAAATGAAGAAGATAAAAGGGCAGGAAAGCACTTCATTAAGTCAGTATAAAGGTTGTGGTCATGGCAGACGTGGAGATCATTCAATATGAGCATTTGAGAGGTTTGAGTGTTATCTTGATTTGATAGCTACCTCATACTCCTGCCCATCCTTCAGTTCATTTTTTTCTTAAAAATTTCTCTAAATTCTTCAATTTTGTTCATGCATAGCTTGCCCCATACTTTTTTGTCAAATTTTCTCGTCTTCTCTCTTTCTCTGCATGTTTCCAACTTTCCAGCTTTGTTTTGGAGATTGTTCTTATCTAAGCTGTTTGCATTTTAGTTTGTGGTCTCACCAACGTATGACAGATTTGGAAATCTTAATTGTGGAGAAGGTAAGCTTCTTGACATCAATGAAACAACTAACAAAGAAAAAACCTTAGTTGTTGCACTTAATTGTTCTAGCACCTAGATGTCAATCTTGCTTTATAAAACCGAGATATTGAGATAGCCTTGTACCTTGAAAGGGCCTTAATGTTAAACAGCACACTAGAATTTGTTGCAAACAATATGTATAAGGGGACCCAATTGCATCATGAGTTCACAAAAGATGCCAAGAAGAGCATCATGTTGCTCCTCTAGAATGTCCTTGATGAGTTGTTGAACATTCATGGAAGCATTGGGAGTCATCTTCTAAGAGTCAACCATCTCAACCCTGCGACAGCACTCATGCAGATAGTCTGGCTCACTGATATGGAACCAAGTTGTACTCCTTCCTTCTGCTGTTGTGAGTAAACATTGAGAGACATTACCAAGACTTGCTCAGATGCCAAAAGCCTAAATTGGTGTAGGATGTCTTGAGCCAAAGATATGCTCTAACACCAATGACCTGCACCACAGGGCCTGGGATGGGTGGCAATGAGGACAACATTATAAGTTATTAGCTAATAACAGCTGTATTATAACGAACATGCCATAGAATAAAAGGCACCAAAGTTCAAACCATTGTATGCCCGTGAAATACTAAGACAACATAACAATGCTATTCTATTGACCAGGAACAGGTTACCACATATGTATACAAAGAAACAGAAGAATAAGAAAGAATGAGAATTCTCAAGATCAAAGACCAAGGATGATGATTGAGAGTCCATTTTCCTTGAAACAGTTTTGTGATAAGTGCACAGATGTAATTCTCACTGCCCCTGCTTACCCATATGCACTAGTGTCTTCAGCATGAGGCAGTGCCACTGACATGTGATTGTATACCCAGCATGCAGCAGCACCAAGTGATTCTATCGCAGATTGGCACTAAACCAATTGGTAGCTGGCACTGTTAGGGATATAGCGCAGGTGACAGGAGTTGCACTCACATCAAAATTAGTAATCCACTGGATTTAAACAATTATATCATACCGAACTCAAATCAGACAGTAAAATAGACAACAATTAAGTAAGGCAATTTGTCAAAGGTTTTGCACAGGAGGATGTTTAATCTAACAAGCAGGATGTGATGGGAGATGAAACATAAGCTTATGTTCTGCATGTCTGGTCTTGTGGAATACCATTATAGCTCTCTATGTAAAACCCAAACAAAAAGCAATTTGTGCTTGATTGTGTATTTGAATGCATGAAAATGAAAAGAACAGGGTTGTAAAGAGAAAACTCAGGTGACCAGCAAAGCTTGGCCTATAAACAATTTCAATGGCTAGGATGATTTCTTTTGCAATATTGGCCAATTCAGAGATCACTGGAATAATCTGGCCTCCAGCAACTGATAAACACACCTCTTAGAGAATTGTCCCTAATTGAGCTCTGAACAGGGTTATCCTTGTGAATGTGGATTGGTGTTTAAGCCCTTGCCTGACCAGCTCAAAGTCAAAAACTAAACAAGAAAAAAACTGAAAATATAAAACAACTATGTGCCATAAGATCAACTAAAATAAGCTTAAACAATGTTCTAATCACAATGATCATAGAAAGATCTCTATGCATCTTCATCTAAGTTGCTGAATCAGGTATGGGTACAGTACACTCGTATGGCAAAAAAAGGGGGGCTGGGTATGTTTGCGTATGTCCATACGAAAATGAAAAAACATATTAAAATCATAAATAATGTATATTGCAGCCTAAAAACAAAAATTAAATTTAGAATACCACATCCTACATATGCTAAACTAAACTACCATGAATATTACAAATTTGAAATACAATTTACTAATTTGATATCGATTTGTCAAAATTCGAATGTCATGATAGTTATTTTGAATTTATTTTTTCATTGGTTCAATATTAAAATAATACAATTAGTAACCAGTGTCATAGGGCTCATCATCAAGACCAACATCAGCATCATCATTGATTTTTTTAGCTTAGACGCATGCAAGGTCAAGGTTTTTTGAGGTTTGTTGGCTTGGAAGAGCACTTAAATCTAGTCACACGAACAGCATAGGCCAAGGAGCAAAAAAATCGTAATGTCTTTTTTTCCGCCGTTTGCAGCACAAAACAACAAAAAAATGCATCATGTTTTAACTTTTAGGTTTTTCAATGCTTTTTTTAAAGTCACATAGGGTTTTTTGGTTTAAAAAGTCGAAAAAAATATCATGAAGAATTTTGTCGAGTTGTGGAATCATGTCGAGTTCCGTGAAAAAATGCCACATTAATGCTACAAACTGATTGGAATCTCATCACAGATTAAAAAACATTTTAGAGGGCAATAATCTGAACCCTAGATGATTCAGCAAGTTTTTTCAGACGTACCCAATTCTGAGAAATTCCATACCTGGAATTGCTAGAGGAAATGCACAATTCAGTAACTTAGTTCTTCATATAATATACATAGGTATGTATTTCTTCTTTCTTTCTTTTTAGAAACAAAAATCCACATACAACGTGTCTCCTATATCCCAATTGTAAAACCTTCATCATAAAAAATTAGTATGGGATGAAAACTCAAGTTCCAGAGTATATCTTTAACCCTATAGGCCTATATTATTATGCCAAATACAAATACTAAAGCATACCTGGAAAGCTTTTCAAGCAGCTCATCAAGGCATTTATCTTTGACACAAAAAATCCCCTTCAACTGCTCCTTGAATATTTTCCTGCAGAGACCATTCCAAATCCTTCAACACAAAGTTCCATAAACAACAGAAACCAACTGACACAGTACTCTAAACAACAATGCCCGAATTAACAATATCGAAATCAGGGCTTAGATGAGACAGAACTGATTGTATATTTATCCGCAGAAACTTTTTTTAGTTCTTCACCATTGGGGCAAACAGGAATGTACTGACAGAATACACCATATCGCCAATAAATTAAATTTTGAAAACAGAGCATAAATAAGATGGACTTGATTGAACAATTCCATGCAAAAACTATTTTCAATCTTCCAGAATTGACTTACAAAAAATAAACAGAACCCATTAACAGAATGCCCTCAACATCAATGCCCAAAATAATTAAAATTTAATATCAAGGCTTACATAAAAATGGTTTTAATAGAATGTTTCCCTACAAAACCTCATAATTCTTCAGCATTAAATTCAAAAAACAAACAGGAACTAATTAATGGAATCCCTAAACACAAATGGTCAAGTTTATAAAATAAGAAAACCAGGCTTGGATAAAATAAGTTTTGATTGAACATTTCCCTGTAAATACCATTTCCAGTCCGTTGGCTTTTTGTTCCAAACACAAACAGAAACCTAAAGAAACAAAATCTAAAAGGGGTTTTAGACGAGATGAATGTGGCTCAATATTAACATGGAGAAACCATTTTCAACAATTTCAGCACAAAATTCCAAAAATAATGGAAAATCATTAACACAATCTTCTAAACACCAATTTTCAAATAAATGAAATTCAAACCAAAATTTAGAAATTAACAAATACTTAACATAACAGATAATCAATTGGGATGAACTGATGCATAAATCAAAGTATTTTTGTAGCAAAAATCCCAGTTCAAATCACACAGGCTGGCAAGAACAAAGAAACAGAAACTCCATTAGAATAAAGGCAGAAGTAGTAAATATGGAAAGAGAGAAGAAAGCTTCGGAAGACCCTGCAGATAAGTTTGAAAAGAAGTTTGACCTTATGTTAGATATGATGGGGCAGATGTTAATATGATGCACACAGAATAATGTAGGAAATTCCAACAATCAAAATGCCGAGGCAGGTTCTTCTGGGGCCAATAACAATAACGATAATAAGCAGAAAAGTCACACACAGAGAACCATGGTTGCGTCTGTCGATAGACCTCTTCATCCTACTTTCATTCAAAGAGAAGATGGCATTCCTGTGGAGGAAACACAAAGTTCAATGCAAGATGATATTACCCTCTGTTATGCAGAGTACAGAAATCTCCCTTCAAAGATTCACGAAGCAATGACTCTCATGAATTGCATGAATATGAAGAGAGGCAGAAGTGGATTGAGAATTGAACCTAGGCCCCAACCAAAGCAGAATGACCACCAGCAAGTTTTTGGGAAGCCAATACTATCTACATTTGATGGTTATAATAAGTGTAATGCTTGTGCATGGGCGCAAAAGTTAGACACATATCTATCTCTTAAACCAATGACCGAGGATGATGCCATCGAATTCGCCACCTTATAGTTAGAAGGCACAGCAGACAAATAGTGGTACCATGGGTTGGTTACCCAAGGTCATAATCTGATTGACACATGATAAATTTTGCAAAAGGTTGATTGAACGGTTTGATAGAAAAGATCCTAGAGTTCATTTTAGAAAGTTGGCACAATTGAAGCAAGAGGGAACAATAGAGAAATATGTGGAGGAATTTAAAAAAAATATCTATAACAGTACCCAATGTAATAGAAAGAAGATTAATTATCCTTTTCATAGAAGGGTTAACCGAACCTATCAAGGGTTTGATTAAGGCGTTTGATCCATTGTCTCTACGAAAAGCTACTAAAAGAGCCCTAGATTTTGGAGACTACAATTCCCAATTATAAATTTCACTCAAAGATTCCATCTTTGGACCAAACCTAGGAAGTTTCACAAAAAGAGGAATCTTATGCACAACCATATAAGACCATACACCAAAGACAAGGACAAAAGATGAGATCAGGAATGATCTTAGGAGGAAGAGTTTTCGTTTAAATTGTAGAGAACCTTGGGAACCTTGTCATCAGTGTATGCGCAAGGGAAAAATTCATTATATTGAGGTGCTTAATGATGACGAGGAAGAAAAAGGGGAACCTGAATCACATTAAAATAGCGGAGGGACACTTGCTTCTCTTTCAGAAGCATCAAGATACCATCCTTTCAGATTTCAGGGGGCTCTATGTGGGAGTAGAATTTCAATACTCCTTGACAGTGGAGTTACTCATAACTACATTAATGAAGATTTGGTAACTGAGAAAGGATTTCAAATTGAAGACTTTGAAGGACTTGATATGGTAATTGTTCGTGGATTTATAATCCCCTGCAAAAAGAAAATTGGTCATCTTAGCACACTCATAGAGGAGCACAAGGTGTGTGATGATTTTTTATATTGTTGGTTTAGGAGAAAGTGACTTAATTTTGGTTATTCCATGGTTGTGCTCCCTTGGGGAAATAACTGGAAACTTTCAAACTTGGAACTTGAGTTCCATTTTGAAGGAAGGGAGGTAACATTTAAGGGACTTCCTAATGGTCAAACCATCTAGATTACCACAAATACTATAGAAGCGTCCACCTATAATCAGCCACTCATATCTATAAGGACTCTTTGAACAGATTGTTCTATTCACAATAGAGTAGCACAGTGGTAATCAATTGGAACAAAACAGGATTTTCAAGAACTTATACAAGCTTATCAAAAGATTTATTGACAATTAGCGAGGCAATTTGAACAAGTTATATTTGAAGATGTCTTTCAACCAAGCACATCGAGTGGATGGACACATAAATTTCCAACGTTGATTTGGGATCCTGGTAGCTCCAAAAAGACTTAGTTAACTGGAGAAGAAATTCTGGAACATCCTAGTTGTAATTGCTTGAGGATAAGCAATCTTAGGAAGGGTAGACTATAATGTTCCCTTTTCAAAATGAAGACAACTTGAAACCCAAACACCAATCATTCATTTTGTGTGGGCCTTGGGAATTTTGCACTAGGAAAATGGGAGTATAATAATATAAAAAGGATCATAATGTCCTAAAATGGGCCACTTAAGTATTATTATAATACAAAGGGCCTCAAGTAAAGTCAAACTATAAAATAAAGCTCTTATAACTAAAGTTTATTTTAAATAATTCCTCTCAAATATCAATCAAGGGTCATGAAGAAAATTTGAAGAGTTATGTCTTTTGGAGGAAAAATCTACTTAAGAGAGGCCGAGCAAGGAGGAGGAGGCATATTGATCAACCATTCTATTTTTTATTTCTATACCTTGATGGAGCATTGGACTTCAATTCAATTTAACCTGAGGACAAAACCCTCTAGGTCTGGAATTAGAGGACAAAAACCCACAATTCATTGGAGTGATTTCGCATAGAGATCACCAATGGGCATAACTGTTCTAATTTCAGTTTCCAATCAAAGAGTTATTCTCAAAATTCGAGTGCCACATCGAAGATTTGGCTAGAACAAACCAGCAAGACAGATCGTGGCAATTTTGGGCATGTTGGGGGGTCAATTTCAAGATCAAATTCAGTGCATGTTAATTCCCTAACAGGCCATACCAATTCAGCAGTGAAAGGCAGCAGTTTTGAGGCAATTTTGGAATGCATCCAAGTGGAAAGTGCAACAAATTTTCAAGGACAGATCACTGCTATAAACTCCAATAGTTTTGACAATTGGAGGGCAGTTTTTAAGGCAAAATTGAGGACAGATTCAGCCACTGAGATTCTAGGGCTACTAGTGGAAATTCATTGAAAATCCCAAGAGGTTCATCTACTATTTGAGCACCCTCACCTAGGGTTTCACCTATTACTGGAGCACCATCTTCCTAGGCTAAGGTTTGGTGAATTTGTGCAAAATAAGAAAACTTTTAAAGGGGATATTTAGAGGGAAGGTGTTGGTAAGGTTGCGAGTCACCTATTGAAATGGATGTGCTAAAGTTGAGAGTGATTTCTCTCCTCTAGTCTTCTCTAGAGGATCTATTCACAAGGATCATCATCATAAAGATACGTGATTTTGCTTGCAATTCCTATCACTTTTAGGCACAATTCAAAACCATATGCACATGGATGGAACTCCAAGGGCAATAGAGTGGGTGGAAAGGATATGTGGCAAAAAGGGAAGATGAAGCAATAAGAAGAGAGATGGGGGGTGGTATGAAGGTGGTGCAATGGGTTGTTTTGAGGATTTTGTGTCTAGCTTTGAGAGCATATTATGGCAGTGTGCCTTTTGGATTTATATCACTTTCTTGATTTTTAGAATGTAATAGTGTTATATGTTTTAGGAGAAGCTAGTAATAGTGGATGTAATAGTGGTTTTAGAAGAGCTCAAATCAATCTTGGCATTCTATGGCAATATTTTATGAAATCTATGTTTAATCCAAGGTTGGGACACCAATAGAAACCCCTACCAATTTATTTTAAAAAATTAGAAATCACATGAATGAGATGATCACCAAAATTATTCCAAAATGATTCATCCCCTAGCAATTAATACATGAGCATGGCATTTTCATAACATCTTGAACTATGAATATAATTTATTTGACAAAACATCAATCCAATATGAGAAAAAGTTTGCTTTACTACAATCCTTTGATAAGACTATAACCATTGTCCATTCCCAATGCCTGCAAGTTGGCATTTGTTATTTACATTTGATAAAGACTCGCCTTCTATTTTCCTCATTGTGTGCCTCCCAATATCATCTTATTGATTGAGAGTTTCATAAATATATACAAGAATAGTTTTCACATTTGTTATTGAAAGATAGCGTCGGTCAGATCTGGAAAAGCGATTGCTGCAAGCACCATCGTATCTGATTGATCCTATCGCTATTTCTGAAAATCGTTGAGTATAAAATGTGAATCATAGTTGTATTCTAAATCAATATTTATAGTGATATTCGCTGGTTAGTAAATATGTTATGCTAAACGCATTGTTAACTATGTGTTAACACGGACTCTAAAGAGCACGTCCCATGAGTGGACGTGTCTCCACTCTTGGAGACACGTCCTCTCATGAGACGTGTCTCTTAGAGGCCTGTTTTCTTAAACATATATTTTGCGAATCCCTCAATGATATGCAGTCATAGAAATCTGATAATGTTCTGCAATCAGTACATTAAAATCTAAATCTGTAAGTCGAAATTCTGTCTCTCTGAAAGTCGAAAATCTGTATCTTAACTTTTGTAGATTTTGAAACCAAGAATTATTGTAGAACCCTTGAATCCCTCATTCTTGCTATTAGATTTGTTTACATTTACATGGTATCAGAGCCAGGCTGTGCGTATCCCAAACAAATCTAATTACCAGGTTGCTCTAAGAAATTCGTATTTTCCAAAAAATCGAATTTTACTCATTTTTCATAATGTCAAGTGTGATCAGATTTGAAGATCGCCTTGCAGGAGCAGAAAATTTCACATCATGGAAATTTAGAATCATGATGATCCTTAAGGAACATAAAGTAGACTCTCTTGTAAGAGAAAATTTGGAGCAACCCAAGTCTGAACCTGAGAGAACTCAATGGGTAGAAAACAATGAAAAGGCCATGAAAATACTTGTAGATGCAGTTAGGGATCACATAGTGCCTATCCTAGCTAAACATGAATCTGCCTACCTCATGTTCAAATCTCTTGAGAGTACCTATGAGATCAACAACACCTGCAGGACTCTTGCTTTGAAAAGGCAAATCAACAATGTTCAGATAAACAAAGGAGAGTCCATTAATGCATACTTCATGAGGATTACTGAACTGAGAGATCAATTATCCACCATTGGATATCAGATTGACAGCAAAGAGTTAGCCCTAATTGCTCTAGGAGGTCTCCCAAACTCTTGGGAGTCTTTTGTTCAAGGTATAAGTGCTAGATCTAAACTCCCTAAGTTTGATAGGCTAAGATCTGACTGTCTTCAAGAAGAATCCAGACTCTCCTCTAAAGAGAATAAACAAAAGAAAATAGATGAAGACATCCTTGCACTCAACTCAACATCTAATAAACAGAGTAAGAAAAAATCTTTCAAGAAAGGGTCTTCCAAAAGAAAGAGAAATTCAAATGGAAAGGGTCCTCATAAGAAGAAAGATATTTCTCAAGTACAATGCTTTAGATGTGATCAATATGGTCACTATGCATTGAAGTGCCCTGATAGGACTAAACAACAAACTTCCTTTGCTAAAGTAGGAAAGTCAAATTCAGATCATGAACCTGAAAATTTTGTGTTCCATTCAGCCCTTTCTAGTCAAGTATCCGAACCCACTCTCAACTGGGTGATTGACAGTGGTGCTTCTAGACATATCACAGGATTCAGAGAACACTTAGATACTTTGACCGAAAGGTTTGATGAAGAAGTAACCATCGGGGATGATTCAGCACACCCTGTAAGAGGGGTTGGAACTTGTTCTATCAAGTTGAAATCTGGGCTTTCTCTTCAACTCTCTGAAGTCTTGTTTGTACCTGGAATAAAGAGGAATCTTATATCCGTATCTGCCCTTGAAGACAATGGTTATAGAGTTACCTTTATAGATGGAAAAGTTCTTGCCTGGCCTAAAAACTCATCCATCAAGAAAGCCCTCACCATAGGTATAAGACAAGGGTACCTTTATAAACTATGCATTGAAGTTAATCAAGCCCTTACCATTGACACCTTTGATTCAAATGAGATTTGGCATAGAAGATTAGGTCACCTTCATTTCCGTGCCCTACCTTCTGTGGAAAAACTTGTAACAGGCTTACCTAAGTTAAAACCATCTCATGAAGGAACTTGCAAAGGTTGTGCCTTAGGGAAGAATTCAAAGGGATCCTTTCCCTCTAGTTTGAGCAAAACTCTTAATGTGTTAGAATTGGTTCACTCAGACTTATGTGGACCCATGTTTGTACCCTCTAAAGCAGGATTTCTTTACTATGTCATATTTGTAGATGACTTCTCTAGGAAAACCTGGATCTACTTCCTTAAGTGTAAAGAATCATTAGAAATCCTCAAAAGGTTCAAAGAGTTCAAAGCCATCTCTGAAAATTTCTCCGGAAAGAAAATAAAGATCTTAAGAACAGACAATGGGAAAGAATACACCTTTGAGATTTTTAAGGAATTTTGCCTAGAAGCTGGAATTAAGAGGGAGTTCACAGTTGCCTACAATCCCCAGCAAAATGGGGTTGCTGAAAGGAAAAACAAAACCATTGTAGAAGCTGCTAAGGCAATGCTACTTGACCAAAACATTGATACTTCTTTTTGGGCAGAAGCATCTAGGACTGCTGTCTACATTCAAAATAGATGTCCTCATTCACATCTTGATAACAAAACTCCTGAAGAAGCCTTTACCGGTGTGAAACCTGACATCAGTCATTTTAGGATCTTTGGCTGTCCTGTCTATATTCATGTACCTAAAGAGAAGAGATCCAAACTAGAACCTTCCGGAAAGAAGGGGGTGTTTATGGGTTATAGTGAAAATTCCAAAGCATACAGGATTTACATTCCCGGGCAGAATCAAATTGAGTTGAGTCGAGATGTCATCTTTGAAGAAGACATTGCATTCAAAAGGGCAAGAAGCTCCTCTGAGTTAGAAACCCTTTCTCCTAGTGTACCCGAGGTGGAACCTGATTCTGAAATTCAGAGGGAGCATTCTGAGGAAATGTCACTCGAACTTCCATCAAGTGAGAATCCAAATGATAATAAGAGACCACTTTGGGCCAGGAAAATGCTCAAGGAAGCTGAGGTTCATGCAGCACCCAAAGGAACGTTCAGGGAGAGTAAAAGACCCAAACGTTTCTCTGGCTATGTTGCTCTAATAAACAACATCTTAAACTCAGAACCTGACTGTGTTTCAGAAGCCCTTCAACATCAAGCATGGAAAGATGCAATGACGGAGGAATATCAGTCCATTCTAAAGAATGATGTATGGGATGTAGTGCCTAGACCAAAAGGGAAATCTGTTGTCTCTTCCAAATGGCTCTTTAAAATCAAGCATGCTGCTGATGGCAGTATAGAAAAATATAAAGCACGTTTTGTGGCAAGAGGTTTTTCTCAAAAGGAAGGCATTGATTACGAAGAAACATTTGCACCTGTTGCCCGTTACACATCAGTGAGAGCAGTGATAGCCATTGCAGCAGCTAAAGGTTGGAAGATCCATCAAATGGATGTGAAAACTGCCTTTCTAAATGGAACCATTGAAGAAGAAGTCTATCTGGAACAGCCTGAAGGTTTTGTGATATATAAACCTGACTCACATGTATGCAGACTGAAGAAAGCTCTTTATGGACTTAAACAGGCTCCCAGGGTCTGGTATGAAAGAATTGACAGCTATCTCTTGGGATTAGGATTTTCCAAGAATGAGGCCGACTCCAATCTCTACTTCAAGGTAATCAAAGGTGATATGCTAATAATTATTTTATATGTTGATGATCTGCTAATAACAGGAGAGGATCACCTCATTGCTCAAGGAAAGCAGGATCTAATCTCTGAATTTGACATGAAAGACTTGGGTATCCTACACTACTTCCTAGGTTTAGAAGTATGGCAGAAATCAGAAGGCATTATACTAAACCAAGGGAAGTATACTATAGACATTCTGAAAAGATTTGGAATGTTGGATTGTAGACCGATGTCTACACCTATGGAAACCAACCTTCACAAATTAAAAGAAGCAGCAGTAGAATCCAAGTGTGCAGATCCAACCCTTTACAGACAAATGATTGGATCCTTGATGTATCTTAACACCAGACCTGATATTTGCTATGCAGTGAATGTTCTCAACCAGTTCATGTGTGAGCCAAAGGAAATTCACTTAATGGCTGTGAAACATATTTTGAGATATCTTCAAGGCACTATTGGATATGGTCTTCTTTACAAAAATGTTCAATTAGATCTTCATGGGTACTCTGATTCAGATTGGGCTGGAAATGTAACCGATCGAAAAAGCACATCAGGATGTTGCTTCAGTTTAGGATCGGCTATGATCTCCTGGATTTGCAGAAAACAATCTTCAGTTGCACAGAGCTCAACAGAAGCTGAATACATTGCAGCCTCAATGGGAGCAAGAGAAGCAGTGTCGTAAATTGCTTGTGGGACTCTTTGGTGAGCCCTTGGATCCTACAATTATTCATTGTGACAATCAAAGTTGCATCAAACTCTCTGTAAATCCTGTCTTTCATGATAGATCGAAGCACATTGAGATCCCCTATCATTATGTAAGAGATATGGTGGAAAAGAAAGTAATTCAGTTGGAGTATATTAGTACAAATGATCAAACTGCGGACATTCTCACCAAGCCTCTCTCCCGAATCAAGTTGGAACACTTCAGGAAGAAACTTGGTATGGTTGAAATGTAATTTGTTATTTATGTTTGAAATACAAATTGTTTATAAATTGTACTAATATAAAGATGTTTAATGTGTAAACTCTTTTGTCATGTGTGTGACTCCATGACTTTATGGGCCTATTTTTCTTGTATGCATTATTGAAAGGTGACGATCTTTCTAATAATGTACACTTGTAATTGACATTGTAAAGTGACGACTCTACAATGATCAAACTATCATGGCAGATATCATGTGACTTGATATTATGGACATGTCATGATAGTGTCTCTTATTGATATCATGGGACTTGATATCATTTGTAGATCATTATGATCATTAAGAGATAATCATGGTGGATATTTATATCCATGGATATGCCATGAATTATGGTAGACATCATGTGACTTGATGTCAGTGCACATACCATAATAATAAGATATGATATGAAGAATGTCATGTGACTTGACAATATTGAGAAATCATATTATGTCTTAGATATCACGTGTTTAGGTGATATCTCTAGTTATTAGATTTGATACATCTTCCCTAGCTAAGAGGGAGTGTTATTGAAAGATAGCGTCGGTCAGATCTGGAAAAGCGATTGCTGCAAGCACCATCGTATCTGATTGATCCTATCGCTATTTCTGAAAATCGTTGAGTATAAAATGCGAATCATAGTTGTATTCTAAATCAATATTTATAGTGATATTCGCTGGTTAGTAAATATGTTATGCTAAACGCATTGTTAACTATGTGTTAACACGGACTCTAAAGAGCACGTCCCATGAGTGGACATGTCTCCACTCTTGGAGACACGTCCTCTCATGAGACGTGTCTCTTAGAGGCCTGTTTTCTTAAACATATATTTTGCGAATCCCTCAATGATATGAAGTCATAGAAATCTGATAATGTTCTGCAATCAGTACATTAAAATCTAAATCTGTAAGTCGAAATTCTGTCTCTCTGAAAGTCGAAAATCTGTATCTTAACTTTTGTAGATTTTGAAACCAAGAATTATTGTAGAACCCTTGAATCCCTCATTCTTGCTATTAGATTTGTTTACATTTACAACATTCATCACCTAACAATAATTTTATGAGCGATTTACAAGGTATTCTCAATATAAACCCTTCTACAAGATAGAGGCATACATATCGATCAACAAAAGGATTTAATTTATTGCTGCACACCAATGTACCCTACTCATTTGGTTATAATAAAGCAGTTTTCAATCCAAATTTTAAAATCCTCTAGTTCAACTTTACTTTAAATATAATTTATAAATGAGCTAATTTCATTGAGTATATCCCAATTTCTTCTTTTGATTTAACTTAACTCCAAACAATCACAAGGACTTCTAAGTCATATCTAAAATATTGCATTATTAAATTATTTCAATGGTTCAATTAAAATTTTAATACTAAACATCATGATAAGATTCATAACAAGCCCATACATATCCATCAAGAAGTTTCAAAGTATTTTCCTTTGCTTACTCTAATCCAAATCAAGCAGGCTCAACTCATTCATATGATATTATGATTTTAATTGGATCACTTTTTATTGTATAACATCTATACTAATAAGCAACATCCTCTTTAAGATTATGACAATGATATAAGCCCTTGAATTGGCTAAATTTGTGAGTAGCGTGCAGTTTCATGCTCTTGTAACACTATAATTTTAGTCCCTAGGTTAATAGTATGTCTGAGTTACCAAGTCTCTAATTTTTTAATAACAATATACACATTCTTCTCTAATAATGAATTCAGTGTTCATGTAATTAAATCTAACATTCCCTCGTTCAAGATTCTCAATCAAATGACATAAATACTATCGACACTTAAATTTCATAATCAATCACTTCAAGTAATTGTCATTGACGATAGTAAGACATTCTTCTCATGATATATTCCCAAAATCATATAACAGAGTGATTATAGTTTCAAGTTAACCATATCTAGTGTCAAGATGCCAAGTTAAGTCTAGTCATCCAAATCATCCACACTCAAGCAAATCTTAAAAAATGCATCCGTAAGCCTTATTAGCTATCAATCCGCCTTGATAAATTATGTGTTTTATCATCATTATAGTAATTAGAGTTCTTTTTTTGCCCCTATCATGGTAGTTCTGTGTAATGTCCCCTTCCAGTTGACATCTCTCAGTACTTATGATTAGCCTATTATGTGGCCCTCGTAGTTCTTTTTTTTGTTGAGGCATGGCTTGGCTTCAGTTATCAGAGTTATTCAATTTGGCTTTCGTTCGGGGTTTTCTGGACATCATTTGCTTGACTTACTATATTTAGTAAGTGGAGACACTCAGTGGAGCACCCCTGCTATTTTTAGCAGTATGGTCTAGTCATATGCAGATTCAGTCACTTATCATCCTGCTTCAGATGGTTTGTCAATTGGACTTATATTGAGAGAGATATTAATATTTATTTGCCAAAATAAATATTAATTTAATTGAAGCTTATATTATACAGTTATAATGTAATTTAATATTATAACTTAAATGACTTATTGAAGGGGTCGACCATCATGAAGAAGGGGCCACTTTTTAATTATTAATTATAATTAAAAGGGCGTCCAAACTATTGGAAAATTAAAAGAGAAATTTAAAGTTTATTCAATTGATGCTTTTTTGAAGGAAGTCGACCTAAGTGAGAAGATATAAGTTTTCCTTTGAGAAGAATTGATCATTATGATATGCAAATTGATTTTAGCCATTTCCTTCCTTCAGAGAACGAAGCCAAGGGTTTTAGTTTTCTTCTACATTGGAGAACGAGCCATCTTCAGTGTTTGCAGTTCAAAGGCTGTGAAATATCAGCTAATTTATTGCCTGTAGTTGAATAGCTTCATTCAGAAGTTATTACAGAGTTTATTGTGAAGTCATTATTCAGGGTTTGATTCCATAATTGTCCAGAGAGAGTGATATTCTTGAGCGGCTGGTTTAGATGCACATCTGGCACATTTTCCAAGGTGGTACGGATTTATCATTGCTGGTTTAGGGCCGTACTTTTCAGCCTTGAGGCCGTACTTCTTCTACAGGCTTGGACGCCTTGCTTTTTGGTCTTCTTCCTTCACCAGATGGGACGCCTTGATCTCTAGGATAGTCTGCACCAATCTCAAGGCTGGAGAGGGCTGTTCTGAGGTCTGCTGTACTCGATCTTCACCATTCTTGGCGGCTGCAATAACCAGGTTTCTGAATAAATGTTATTGCTTTTTACTATGCATGTTGTCCAATCACAGCTGTAATCCATTTGAAAAAACAATAAATATTTTGGCATCAATATATCAATTGGATTTCTTCATATTTAGCACTGTAGTATTTTATTTGAATTTTGCAAGCATTTCCTTTCAAAATCGCACCAATATCTTCATGAGCAAAAAACCACAAAAAAATCAAAAATCTTCAAAAAACACAAAACACGTCAGTTTAACCATCAGGGGTTGAAGTTGAACCAGAAGGGTGTTGATGTTATTGCAGCTTCAGGGTTCATACTTCCTTATTTATTTGTGATTATTTAATGGCAACATATCTCTAAGATGGCCAACCTCCTTTGTAATTATTTTTATGGTGGCCGACCTTGTCCTTGAAAAGGTGCGACCCCTCTAAGCAACATGTATATATAGAAGGTCACCTTTTCTCATTTGAGCATCAAGCAAAGTTCGATCTCCTTCTCCATTAAGTGCGAGTTCTTCAAGAAGAGTAGTGTGAATTCATATAGGAGCAGATTGTGAGTCTATTCAAGTGCAGATTGAAGGGCAGATTATTAGTGTGTTACAGCCATTGCTGGTGTTGTCTATTGGCCTTGTGTGTAGCCTCATTGTAAAGATACTTGTTGCCATTGCTCATATATATATAAGAGATATATTTGTTGCTGGGTTTTTCTCCCTCTAGAGGAGGGTTTTCCCAGGGTATCTGTTGTGTTATTGTGTTTGATTTTGAATTAATTTTCTGTGCATTAAATCTGATCATCAAAACTAACAAAGGGTTCCTCACATTCTGATTGGTAATAGAACTATTGTTTTCAAGGTTTTCTCACCGATTCAAAATATTGAAATGCCATCAAGTCCAACTAATATCAATACTCTTGGTCTTAATAATTGATGTAAACTTTACCGTTAAGTTACTAAATTTGACTCAATACTTATTTTGTTTGATAAGTCATTGAGTTCATCATAGGTTTAGAGTTTTGCATATTAAATTATCCATTCTTTCATTCTTCTAGTTCTTTATGTTTAGGGTTCATCCAATTCAATGCAGGCATTCACATGTTAATCAAATTGATGTATTATTGCTAACCCTACTATTGAGTTATGGTTTCCACTTGTGTGATGATGAATCCAATTTCAATTCTCTAGAATTCACATGATTATGATTTGATCTAGACTTAGGTTCCACACTTCATTTTACCTATTCGTAAAGAACCTAGGCCCTAAATTACTTCACACTAAGTACGGTTCAGTCTTCTTAAGTTATAGGCTCAATTTTGAGAGTTTAATACAAGTTTTTTCAAATTCAAACATGACTCTCAATTGATTTATCTTGTTGTGTACTTGTTCATTGCTTAACACTTATGTCAAGTTTCATGTGCACGTGAGATGAGAGTATGCAAATCTCTAGACACAACCTATTCACCCAACTCCACCACCTTGGATTGCCTACATATCCCCCCCAAGAAATCAAGGTTGTGTAGTTATATATAGAATTTCAAGTCCAATTTGTTCATATTAACTGAACTCGATTTTCTAATCTCCTATGTCATGACACAATTTCTAGTTCATTATTTTAAATTGTAGCATTCTAGAGTTTTCCATAACCATGCCCCAATACTGGAAAATAGAAACTTAATATTGAAATCAACCACTCAACCCATGTATCTCCATGTATCTTAGGGCACATACTTTAATTTCCTTTAATTTTAGTTCTTAAGTCATGCTCACTTGGTAGGATAACTAAGCAAGAAAACATTAGAATTGGGCCTTCGTATAAGGAGAGATAAGCAAAGTCATATCGAGATTAACTACCATCTATACCAGATGTTTATAGAAATGAAAGAAAAGTGAATACCTTACCCATGTCTCTTTTTTAACTCTTTCCAACAAATAACATTATTCCATATCTCATATATCAATTTGTTATCTTTGTTGTAAGTCAAACAATCATTTAAATGTTATCCTCAAGCTACATTTTTTATAATATTGTCAAACAAATCTAGAGTTTCAAATTCTCATTTCATAAATGCATTACATTAAATTTTCCCACAAGTAATGGGCTGCCACAATTATAATCTCTAATCCTAGTTTAAACTTAAGGACCTTTTTAGGTGTATAGAAATGAAAATAAACTTCATCTAAAGTCTCCTACTGTCTAAATGCATCCCCATTTAGGCCTCTCAAACAAGGACGCATCTCCAATATGAGAGATGATAATCCAGGGTGAGGATACAAGTCCCCTAGTAACTATGGGTTTCCCATATAATGTATAGGCTAGTGAATTTGACTGATCCATCTACAATAAATAATTTACCGAATGGCTTCATATTTTCTCTTATTTCCACCATAATAATGCATTATGGCCTCCTTGGCTTTTTCCATGGGTCTAATAGAGATAACCCATTAGCATGTTATCCCCTTCAACTAGACTAGAACCTTGACCAAAGGCTATATCACCTAAAATAATTTAAAAGCATTTAAATTAATTAAAAATAACATAAAACAGCAAATCATAAATTTGCAAGTTAACTTGAGTATGTCTTATGTGTTCTTGGAAAACACATCATCAACAACTATCCTCACAAACTTCTCCCCTTCTACCCTACCACAATATGGAGACTCTAACCACCAATTTGTCACAAACATCTAATTGAGAGGAGGTACTTTCCTTACAATGCTTTGAAATGTAAAAGTTGGTAGCAAATTTGTGATCCTCAATCATATAAGCTCCTTTCCTTTAGTGTGCGCTCTCATCAAGCTAAGCACCCAAGCATAGCTCTAGATAATTATGGTTTTAGCTTCTTTGTCCACACTTTTGGTCCATCCAATGTCCTCGAGTATTAAATCAATCCAATAGACAGCACAACGGATCAAAAATATGGTGGGATGCCTCTCTTGAAGAAGTCTCTCTACAACTACATATGTGGCTACTTTGTAAATAAAAAATAGAACGACATTCCCTGCCCCTACTTCCTAGACAATTGACTCTAGCAAATTGCACAAAATCTCTACTTTCTTGACTTCGTGCAAGGCATCTAGGGACTTAAAGAATACCAATGTGACACTAAAACCACTAGAAAGTTAACCATAACTAATTCTCATAGTTGCACAGAGACGCGTCTCCAAACCCTGGGATGTGTCTCAGGTACCAGTACCCGTTTCCCCATACCAGAAACTTGTCGGAAACGTCCCTACTTGCAAGAGACATCTCACAGACATAGCCTTAAGTTTTCATTTAAAAAAACAAAAAACCCTACATTTTGACAAGTTTCCATATGAAATGGAAAAAAATGAATTGACATTTTATGAATTTCAATATGTAATATCAAATATGTAGTATGAACTCTTTGACTCTTTGACATATGTGTGCTTAAACTTTAAATTTAATGCTAATCTTTACCAATTTTCTTTTTTTAAAAGCTCAATGACATGATATTTTCAGTTCTAATGTAGCAAATTTATAGATTATTAAATTATATTAAAAAAAATGGCATCTCCAAGTACCCTTGTCTCCTATTTTTCAAAAATATAAGTACCGGTACCAATACCAGTCCCTCGTACCAGTACCAATACTAGTCTCTTGGCAACTATGCTAATTCTATTTGCTCATCCATTCATAAAATGATACAACACTTTATCCACCATATTCTATTTTGATCTTCTACTATTAGTAACATATTTTTTAATTCTTCCTCTAATAATGGCCCACTAAAATTATTTAGAATTGGTGTCTTAAGCCCTACACGAATGGTATATTATTATAGTTACCAAAAATTTCCAACATCCATCCTTGTCTCATGGTGCTTCTCTCACCTCCAAGCAGCACCTTCAAGAGAAGGTTGTGCATCTATAACATTGCAAGGAATGAAGAAGCTAGAGGAATTAATACAGCTTGAACTCTCTTCAAATGTGAGTGGAGGAACGCCAAATCAATAGGCCTACAAAGAGTCTCTCGATAAATCAAAGGTGGTCATGGCATTTATCACTAATGCAACTACTTCACTCATCCTCTTCCATTAAATTTTCTTCTCCTCATAGCGAGACAGTGATCATTCATTTGTTATTCCACTTCTTCCTCCACTTGCCTACATAAATTGACATCTCGATCAATGATTCAAACAAGGTAATATTTTAAGCAAAAGATGGCTGCTCTAATATTAAACCTGCAATAATTGAAGGTCACCATGCCCTTGATTGCACCCGTTATGTCATTCTTTCATCCGGGTTCTTTGCCACCTTACATAAACATTTCCTTGCACACTATAAAGAATTTAGACCTTAAAAGAACTAAGCAGCATGGTTTTGAAATAGGAAAGGTACAGAACAAAGAACAAAAAGCTCAAGCAAATACCTATCAAATCACACTCCAATTGTCAGTAACTCCTTCCAATCACTCAACAATCACTTTACATAGCTAAGCTACAAATTTCTTAAGACAAAGATGATAATCAAACTCAGTTTTGTAGGGTTTTATTCGTGTATTTTTTTGCACCAGTCACTCTCTCTCTATTCGACTCACCAAGTCCAAGTGAACCGCCAAGTAACTTGCGACTCACTAACAATTTTCCACTGGAGTTGGCTCACAAATTGTGAGCAAGTTACTCGCCTTGCTAAAAAACTCACAACTCCAGTAAGCAGTAATAGAGTTTTCAAACACTGCTCTCATCAGACAAGGTTAGGTGCAAACCCTAGGAAGGTTTGACCTTAAAGATGCTCCTCGGTCATGGTAGCTATACTGACCCAATGTCCCATCCAGGTTAAAAAAGGAGCAAACACCAACGAGTGCAAACTCCAGCTGGTAAAGAAAATTGTCTCATAAACAGCCAGCTTGATTCCCTACTAGTAACATGAAGTTGGGTGGAAACCCGAGGCAAATTCAGCAGATTAGATAACTCGTATAGCATCAAGCCAATGGAGACTACTATCCATGTACCCAATACCAACTGGTTGCTTGTTCTTCAAGTATAAATGCTGTGAAGTAAAAAGTATTTCAGAAATTTAAAATTTTAAGCAAAGGTCATAAAAAACCTAATTTAAAAAATATATATAAATTTTGAAAAAAAGAACAGAACGGATCATTTTAAACCATAGATTTCCACGGGAAGACATTCTTGTCAAAGCTTAACTTGATAACCTACTTACAGTTTTCTATCCAGAATATCTTTATGAAATAACAATTCATACTTAAAACCAAAACTATTCGCATAACAAATTATTTCAAAAGTGAAAAAATAAAAGCATAGTTCATATAAATTTCAAAACTAAAAAATAATAAAAGAACGCAAAATTGTTGAAATTAAAAACGTAACGGCTTACCAAGAAAGCGACAATTTAAAAATAATAATAATAATGATACATTTTACATTTTAGGAAAAAAAAAAAAGGCACCAGGTAGTTTTATTTTTGGAACCCCTGTTCTTCCTCTCATTCTTCGTCACGGACTCTAATGGTGAAACAGTTGCCGGTTTCTGCTCTAAACTGCTGGGTTTCTTCTTCTTCTTCTTCTTTTTCTTCTTAACAGAATCGAGTGGCAAAATAGTTTCTGGTTTCTGGTTTTCATTATTTGCAGGGAAATTAACTGGGCCGCTATCATGTGGTGAAGAACGGTTAGGGGTTTCTGTCAAGAGAGAATCCGAGAGCTTTGGTTTCTTGAGATGCAAAGGAGTTAAATCGACCTGGTTTGATTTCCGTTTTGCAGTGTTTCGCTTCTTTCCCATTGTTGAGGATTTTTTTCCTTTTTTCGCCCGCGTAATTAGACTCGGTTTTTGAAAAAAACCCACGTTTACAGACAAAGATTTCTTTAAGTATACTTATAATCTCCAACATCCAATGGGTTCATGACTAAGCGATACAGTTTATAGATCTATTTTTGGCAATTTTGTTTGTCAAATTAAATTCTCAAAAAACTTAGCTGGGTATGATCATCGGCTGATCATTATTAGTCAGTTATGATGTAAATACTTTGTAAAATTTCATATTACATAACTAGCAATTGCACCTTAGTGTACAATGGGTACGTCGAAGAAGTGTGAAAGGTCAATTAGGATAAATTTTGGTCTATTTTTTTCATACATTTACTAATTACTAATTTTGGTCAATTAGTAGGCCATTCAGCAAATGGTGTTTATGCAACAAAGGTCTCAATGGAGAAGTTATAGCTTCAAATCAACTATGCATCCACATACAAGGATCCAAACATGAATGAAATAAAACCTTTGAATCAGGAATATAATCAGGCTCAATTGCCAACCGGCTCATGTTATGTTTGCAATGAGGAGGGAGGGATAGAGAGAGGGAGAGATAGAGGAGGGAAGAATGAGAGAGAGAGAGAGAGAGGGGTAAGGAGATAGAGATAGGGATGGTGAAGGAGAGGAAGAGATCAATAGAGAGGAGAAAGGGATAGATAGATATGGAAAAAATAAATATATAGAGAGGGAGAGAATGAGAGAGGGAGAGATAGATAGATAGACATGGAGATAGGAAGTGATATATAGAGAGATGGAGAGATAGAGAGATATAGATAGAGGGAGAAATGGAAGAAGATATATGGATAGATAGAGATAGAGAGGCAAAGAGATAGATATAAAGGTCTAGGAAGAGGGAGGGGGAGAGAGAGAGGAAGAGAGATGGATGGATAGAGAGGGAGACATGTCTAGAGATAAAGGGGGAGAGAGGAAAATAGAGGTAGAGATGGAGATAGAGTGGGAGAGGAAGAGGGAGACAAATAGATAGAGAAATATAGGGAAAGAGAGAGATAGAGAGATATCGATGGTGAGATAGAGTGATAGAAAGATAGAGATATAAGGAGATATAAAGAGAGGAGAGGGAGAGAGAGAGAGAGAGAGAGAGACAAAGAGATAATAGAGATGGAGAGAGGGAGAGAGAAGTAAGGAGAGATAGAGATATATGGGAAGAGAAAGAGAGAGATAAAGATATATGGGAAGAGAAAGGGAGAAAGAGATAGAGATAGAGAGATAAATAGGGGGGATAGGGAGGGAGTGAGGGAGGGAGAAATGGGGAGAGATGGAGAGGGGGGAGATAGAGAGAGAGGGAAGGAGATAAAGGGAGAGAGATAGGTTGAGGAGGAAGAGAAAGAAGAGGAGAGAGGGAGAGACATAGGTATAAGAGAGAGAAAAAGAAGAGGGGGGTGAGAGGGAGAGATAGCTCGAAGAGATAGAGAGGGAGAGAAGATGGGGGAGAGAGGGAGAGATAGAGATATATAGAGGAAGAGGGAGAGGGAGATATAGAGAGATATAGATGGTGAGATAGAGTGATGCAAAGATAGAGATATAAGGAGATATATAGAGAGGAGGAGAGGGAGATAGACAAATAGAGAGAATCAGAGATAGATAAATAGAGAGGGAGAGATAAATAGGGGAGATAGAGAGGGAGAGAGAAGTAGGAAGAGATAGAGATATATGGGAAGAGAAAGATATATATATGGGAAGAGAAAGGGAGAAATAGGTGGAGATAGAGAGATAGATAGGGGATAGGGAGGGAGGAAGAGATGGAGAGAGATATAGAGAGGGGGGAGATAGAGAGAGGGAGGGAGAGAAATGGAGAGAGCTAGGTAGAGAAAGGAGAGAGAAAGAGAGGGAGAGATAGGTTGAGGAGGAAGAGAGAGAAGAGGGGGAGAGGGAAAGAGATAGGTAGAAGAGCGAGAGAAAGAAGAGGGAGGAGAGAGGGAGAGAGATACGTAGAGAGGGAGAGAGAGTGGAAGATGGGGGAGAGAGGGAGAGATGGCTCAAAGAGATAGAGAGATATATAGGAAGAGGGATAGAGAGATATATAGGAAGAGGGATAGGGAGAGATAGAGAGATATAGATGGTGAGATAAAGTGATAGAGAGAGAGGAAGAGAGATAGAGAGATAGACAAAGAGAGGGAATTAGAGATAGATACATAAAGATGAAGAGAGAGAGAGAGAGAAGTAGGGAGAGATAGAGATATATGAGAAGAGAAAGAGAGAGATAGAGATATGATAGATAGAAAGATAGGGAGGGATATATAATAATGATATAATTTATATATACTATTATATATAATAAATATAATTATATTAAATATACTTTAATTTGTATTAAATAAAATATGTATTATATATTAATTACATTTTGTATTATATTTATATGTTAATTTTTGCACTATATAATATGTATTATATTTATATGTTAAATTTTTGCACTATATATAATTATAGTATTTACTAATTATTAATTATAATCATTTTATGTATGTATTTAATAGTTTTATTAAAAAATATAATATATACTAATAATAAGTATAATTATATTTTTATAATTTATTTTTTATTATACAATATATATATTATATATTAATTATGCTAATATATACTTAGCTACGTAGGATAAAGATGTTGTAATGTTAAAACCTAAATGTGTTCATTATTGGGATCTTGGCAGTAATTTTCATTTTAATAAACATACTCTAAAACCCTAGTCGAAACCTTATTTTCAGGTTGTAGCTCGCCAAATTGGAGAAGTAAAAGATCAATTACTAGCAAGGAAGAGTTTGGAGGAGCATAAACCAATTGCGGCAAGGAAATCAACAAAAAGATGGCGGGAAAAAAGTTGTAAATAAATAATTAAATGTGTAAGAAAATGAGACATTAATGAGTGTTTGTTGGCAATATATTGATGGTACGGTGGCTACCTTGAAAACTAGAAACTACATTATTTACCGCCATAGCACTTGAATTTTTAGGTGAAAAGTAGTGGATGACATGAATTTTTTACATGAAAAGTTGTGGATGGCGTAAAAAAGCATTGAACGAGAAATCGAATGGTGAGCAGGCTTTCTATCGTCTCCACGCCTTCTAGAAAACAGTGAATTGTAGATTCTAAAATTTAGCTTGCTCTTCTTCATATTGGATACGCCTTTGGCATAAATTAATATATATAGGCTTCTTGCTTTTTGTTGGAAAAAAATAGTGAAATTTGTATTTTGATGTTAATTTTTATTTTTTATTTTTTTAATCAAATTTCAAAATTTTGAATCAAATTATGTTTCAACAACAATAATTGTTGCAATACAATTGCAAGTTCAAATCTTCAAATGGTACTACAACAACAATTTTGAAGATATTCTAACATAATACTACGTATAAATGATACCTCCCTTCCAAACAACATATAAATAGAAGAACCCAATAACAAACCACAAGTGGTTTTTATGAAATTATGGGTGAATAACATGGGCTAAAAGTGGTGCATAAATCTATTAGGATAACATGTTATTAACTATGAAATTTTATCTACTAACGTTCGTATTTCCAACATCTTGGGAATGGATACTAGGTAGTTGAGATAATGTTTTGTTGATATTCTCTTTGTAACTTGTAATATTATTGTGGTGGCATTAACAAGGAAGGTTACAATTGGCAAGAATTACAATTGTTGTCCATAAGCGTTATTGAGCATCTCTCATCCATCTCATGTTTGGGAGTTAGATTGGGAAGAGTGAAGAATCTTTGTATGACTAGTGAGGTCCACATTAATTGGTTGTTCCATTATGGAGTGCTAGACTTTGGAATGTTTACCTACCAAAGTAATAAGGGTATTTATGACATATAAGAAAGGTGGATAGAATTACATTTTATTCTTAAAAGATGTTCTTAATAAATGGGGCATTATATTTTTTAGTTGGATTTGGGTGCCTAGCTTTGGCCAATGGTTTTGATCCAATTTTGTAAACCATTGGTAGAAATGTTCTTGTTTTTGTTCGCTCCATATATTGGAGGCATGAGATAGAGGTTTTAATGATTTGTAAGTATTGTCACAATGCTAGAATTCTATCAGGTTGAGGAGCGAAGTTGGATGTATTAGTGTAACATTTTGTTATTGAAATAATACAAACTTGTACTCTCTTTGATGGTGGACTTTTCATTCAAAAGGGTTTTTCCACACACATCCAATGTTATGGTTTTTATTTAATTAATTTGTTGATTTCAATTCTTGTTTTATACATGTTCTATTTTATATTTAATGGTTAATCGCATATACTTTATATCAAGTTAGTTGGATTTGTACACTTTATGCTTATACTATTGTTGTTATTATTCATTAGTTTTTTGAACATTTGGTATCAAAGCTAACAATTTCGATCAAAGACAAATGCCTTTCTAGAAGTGTTGTGAGGTTTATTCTTTCAATTGGATTACTTGGTTGAAGCCATGGCTAACACATCTGATCAAATATTAAGAAGTTTAATGGTTCTAGGTATGAGTTGTGGAAGTTATTTCTAGTAATTTGGTATATCTTAGAATGCACAACTCATAAGAATGCACAAGGAACCATTGAATTGTATCTTTTGTATATTTCATCCTCTTGAATATCTTAGAGGAGGTACAATATATAACTTGTGGAAGAGGATAGGTGATATCTATCAAACAAAGATTCTTGTTAATAAGTTTTATTTGAAAAAAAAACCTTTGTTATTTAAAAAATGAAAGAGGGTGTCTCTATTACTAAACATTTAATTTTTTTTATTTAATTTTGAGTCAAGTGGGTTCTATTGATATTAAGTTAGATGAGGAAGATAAGTGTTTTTTTTTTATCCGTAGGAAGATAAGTGTATTTTATTACTTTTTTATTTGCCTATATCTTGGAGAACTTAATCATCACTCTAAGTGGCTCTATGATAGATTAAAAATTGGATGTCATTGTTGTTACTTTGGTTAGCGAAGAGATGGGGAGAAAGTCCATATATGAGAGCTTGAAAGACGCATTACAAGATCAATAAAGCCACAACAACAAAGGTAAGTCTAAAGGCACTCCATTTTGTTATTTACTTCATTTAGAAGATGTTATATGGTGCATCGTAAGTTGGTCAACATGCATACTCTACTTTGCAACTCCTTTCTTAGATGCTCCAATGCACATTGCAATATTATTATAAAATCTTTTACGCATATTATACTACATGAGATTCTCTTATATATCTTCATGACATAAATTATCTTATACGCATTATAGAGCACGTTACACATGGTGATGCCACCTCAAAGTGGGATGCCCTTTTCCACAGGGGTACAATAAATAAATATAAATTAATTAATAAATTAAACATTAGATTGCAAGGTGTGTGACAATTAAACTCAAAATTCTCCCATTTTTGCATAACTTGCAATAGCAAAAGGGAAACAACAAAAAATTGTAAACTATCTACTAGATGTTGTGAAGCCCATAATGTCACTACATTGTCTGAACTTCTATATGTTCATCAACTTTGTTAAAATATTAACAATCTCCAACATCACCCTCTCATCCTCCACTATGTCATGAAAAAAATGATACTAAACATTAATGTGATTTTTCTACATGTGAAAGGCCAAGTTCTTTGCCAAGTTAATGTCACTCAACTATCATAGTAAAATTTAATTCTTCCCTAACTTAGCTCAAAATTCAAGTATAGTTTTTAAATATAATGGCCCCCTTACATTCACAATAAGTTTAATGTACTTTACCTCTATAGTTGATATAGTGACCACAACTTGTTACTTACTCATCCAACTCACCACACCACCACATAGGCTGAACACATAGCCAATAGTACATGTACCATTATCAACATCTCTTGCCCAATCAAAGTATATAAATCAAGGTACACACTCCAACCCATGATACTCCCCTATTATAGAAGAAACCTATTAATGAATCTCCATGGTACTGAATTTCCTTGTTAACAAAGTTTGACCTTATGCTTGACAAAGTAAAAGTGTTAACTAAATCAACGTTGATAAAGATACATGGTTGTTGAAGTTATTACTAATTAAGACATAATTACTAGAAACATGTGTTGGTTCCCCAACCTATATTTTAATAACTTCTAAAGATTTACCAAATCTTATACTCAGAGACACTAAAATACTGGACAACAAATGAGAGAAAAGTTATGCAATGTTCTCCGATGCACTTTAGGTTTCACAAGTCCAAGGTGGGTTCCCCTTATGACACTAAATTTAACTAGAAAACTTATACTATAGTATCCAACAAATAAAAATCTTCATACATATTAACAAGGATTTATGAATTATTTTCATGATTAGATCACTCCTTGTAAACTTTGAAAATCTTGGTACACAGAACGTAAATGATTAAGAATAATTACAACTTGTTTAATATTTGTCACTATTAGATTGTTTGTGGGGTCAAAAGGATATGAAAAAATAGATCAGTGCCTACTAGGGATCACAAATTCATAATTCTATGCAACATTTGTTTCAACAATTAACACTTATGATGGTTATATTTAGAATTATTGCCTTGCAATAACATGACTAGCTAATGGCATAAGTTTATATATTTCTACTTAATTATCCATCCATAATGCAAATATGCTAATTGTTCTCCATGAATTATATTACACCATTCCTTGAATAAACACTAACATAGTAAACAATTCAATACTACATATGAGTAATGAAGAACACCATAAACCTTTAGTGCATTATTCAAACAAATTACTTGCATTGTATAATGGAGAAAATTATACAATTTACTTTGTATTCATATAATTTCATTTAGAAATAGTAGTGCAATTAAAACATATTTGCACATAAAAAGTAACTGCTCCTCCTAAGACAAAATTTGAACAACTTTGCTCCTAAGAAAAAATTTGAACAACTCCTTACATCCTATGTTTTCCAACCTCTAACCCCCAACACCTTTACAAATGAAAATTCATCCATATATATAGCCTTTATTGTAATTGATTTAATTAGTGAAACTAAATATCCCCTTAAGTTTTAGGAACTTGGAGTACTTTCGAAATCAGCAGTTTGAGAGGTTCTTGAAACCTTGTCAAGGGTAAATGGGGTCGTGACAACCTTATTGAAAGATAATTGTAGGTTAAAATGTATATGTTCTTAATCTTGGTTGCAAAATCATTTTAAAAAATCCTCTTGCACTTTTTTTGAGTTCTCTATGAATTTTTTCCTTTTCTTTGCATGATGGTTAAGAATAGCTTGCCAAAGATATGAGGGGTTTTTGTGTTAGCTTCCAATAGGGGTTTCAAAACCAAGTAAGGAAGTTGATGCTTCATCTTCAAGAGCTTCAAATTTTCCTTAACCTTCTTCATCTTGCATTTGTGATAAATTCGTTATTGAGAAAGGTTCATCCTACTAGACTATCAAGTTGTCAAGTTTGGCTAATGGCATAATGTTTGGAGTGTATCAAATCTCTTTTTTCTCATTATAATGTGCCAAGGTGACACATGGAAGATCTTTGAGGCTCTATTAAAATTGACAATTTGTATCGATGTTTGGTGTTGAAAATAGAACAAGTTTTGAGAACCATATCAAGCTTCGTCAAGGTTGTGGAAACCTTAACAAAGGTTTCAAAACCTTTGAAATCTTTTGAAGCACCCTTGACTTGGTCAAATAATTTCATGCCTTTTTCTTGCTCCTAACACTTGTCGATGATAAAACTTATTTTGATAACCTTGTCAGCCTTCAACAAAGGTTTGAAACCATGTGAAGCAAAGGAAAAGTTTCACATAGAAACCAAAAAAGTGAGAGAGAATTTTAAAAAATGATTTTGCAAGGAAGATTAAGAATATCAAAATTGTAAACCGATTATGAAACTATCATCAACTTTCAACGAGGTTGTCACAACCCTGTCAGCCCCCATCAAGGTTTTGAGAATCTCCCAAACCGTTGATTTCAAAAGTACTTGAAGTTCCCAAAATTTAAGGGAATATTTGATTTCACTAACTGAATCAATTACAAGAAAGGCAATGATATATTGATGTATTTTCATTTGTAAATGTGTTGGGGATTAGAGGTTGGATACATGTTTGGGTAGGAACCAAAATATTTATTATGATAATCAACCATCTTACTCTTACATTAATGCTGATTTGGGAAATTTTGATATAAAATGTTTTGCTTCTTAATTTTTTCTGGGAACAAGTATTGAAATACACACAAACTCATTGCAAAACCAATTCAAGAATGCAAGTAGTTTTTTCTCTTGTAACTAGGACCCTCATTTAGGCACAATTTGGTCCAACACAAAGGACAACTTAACAACCTAATAGCACAATACTAATTTATAGATATAAAATAATAAACCATTTAAAACCTATATCAAACCATAACATGTTTATGGAGAATATTAGATTTTTGTTTGGTGAAGATAAATGGGAATAGTATAAACATGTACAACGGATAACAAGAAAACCAAAATGTTGAGAATGAATACTCCAAAATGTTGAGAATGAATACTCTCACGATAAGATAACCATGACAAAAGAAAAATTCTTCATTGATAAGCCTAACATATATGTTGATGTAATTTCCTCTTTCACCTCCAAGGGATGGTTATAATTTGTATAAAAATGAATAAACACGTATTATTATGAAACAATTCAAGTTCTATAAAAACTAACTATTTACTTCCTTGTTGATGTGACATTTCATCTCTAATGTGAATGTTGTGTGCAAAGGTATGCTCACAAGGTGTAAGCCTTATTATGACATCACACAATGTAGTGCAAAGCTCCAACTTTGTGCTTGAAATGTTTATAACGTTATGAGAAGTAACATTGAGGTACTTCAGCATTTTCACTATGCACTATTGATCTTAGTCCCTTTTATCATTTTAAAGAATTATTGATTTTTTTTTATCTTTGTATCTATTTGATTGAAGTAAAATTTAACTTTTTATGTCAATGATATTGAATATATACATTTTTAATGAAAAATGTGAAATCATGCATGCAATACTTGCTTTCTATATAGTAAAAGAAAGAGGCAATATAAGAAAGGAATTAATAACAAACATATTAAGCTAAAAAAATTAAATAAATAAATGTATGTTTAGAGTGTCATGTCAAAATATTGAATGTGTCCATATTAGTGTAACATGGGAAAATGTTATGTTATTTCAGCTAATGTGGAATATTTATTTCTTTTGTGTGTGGACTATGTATTGTATTTAGAGCATTTGCAAATGGGGTAGTAGGTTAGATGGACTTAATAATGGTACACATTTCATGGTTAAGTGTGTTTGAGATAGAGTAGTGTTGGGATGGGCAATCTACTAAGAAATCTCAATCTTTCACCACTATGAGAATGATTAAATATAATGAGTGCTAAGTGGACTAGTCATGAAAGAAGTTGTAATATTTGTGAAATATAGGTTGATGAATATGTTAGTGCAATTAATTAATTATTACACTAGCATAAGTTAACTTAGGTCTTGCATTTAATTAATTAAGTCCTAGGTTGCATTATTAGATAAATCATTTAATAAATGGGATAATATTCCCTTCCTTATTTGTAGGAGATAAGATTCCTTCTAGAAGATGAGTTGTCCTAGAACTTATCTCAACATTTAATGATCATCTAGATAGGGTTCACATGTTGTCACATGTTGTTAGATCAAGACACATGGCAACATCTCATGCATATTAGGGTTTACCTCTTGCCTATTTCATCAGGCATCTTGTTCATTTGTAACATATCCAATATCCAATATCAATATATTATCAATAGAATCTTTAATCAACATTCCATTGTTGCAACACTTTCTTTGTGGTTGATCATCTTTCCTGGCTCAAAGGTCCTCCATCGAAGACTGCAGCTTCAAGGACTGTGCATCCATAATCTCAACATGGTATCAGAGCTTGTCCAGTGAAACATCAACCTAGGATCAAGAAAGTTGGTGTGCGAGATTCTCCGCAAGCTTGTAGGTTTCCATTGTAGGCTACTTGTTTCCACCTAGGGACCAAGCTGATTTTTGAAGCAGATAGAGTCAGATTTGAGCTCGCCATTGTCTTCAGAAGGCCTCGAAACCCTAGGATCGCCTGCCCATTCATCAAAATCAGATATATCAACCCGGGAGCCATCAGAGGTATTTTTTAGGGTTTGCAAAATCAATCGTACTATCTGTACAATTTGCAGCAAAAAATCATCCCAGTTAGTTGTCCTTTGAGGAAATTTTTTTTTATTCGCAGGCCATTTTTTGTTTAAAAAAATTTGGGCATTTATCTTTATTGTTTGGCAAAAAAAAAATTCTGCTATTTTTATATAGTTTCAGAAAAAATTCGGGCGACCTGTTAATATATTCAAAGTCGGCAATCAAAAGGGTTTATATTTTTACTCCAGGATTAATAAATTTTTTGGTCAGCATCAATTATATTTTCTGCAGCTATATCAAATCTTTGAATAATCGGCATTTTCCATAAAGGTTTTTTTTTAATTTTTTAATTGCATATATGCAATATTAAAAAATCAACACTATATATGTTGTCAGCCACTTTTATTTTTAAGTCTGCAGAATTCCGTTTTGTCGGCCGAATTCAATCTTAGCAGGAGAATGTACTATTGTCGGCCCATTTGGTTAGGGCCCGTCCCATCACCTTCATTGTTGGTCGGCCCCTTCACCTAACCGACGGTTGATTCTCCTCCCGTCAGTGCCCGTGCTCTCTCCTCTGCTGCCGACAACTTGCCCACATCCACTGGAGTCCAAGCCCCCGACCGTCGAAATCTTGGTCACATCGACGACCAAGTGGTTCCGCTAAATACGAGCAGCACCTCCTATAAACACCGCTCCGCCCAGTTTTGCAGCTTCGCCGCTGCCAGATCCGGCGGTGATATCTTTTTTAACTGCCAACACATGCCCCGCGGTCATATCAGTGACCGGGGGCTATTTTTTAAAGCCCGGTTGCTTATTTTTTGCACTTTGTTAGCCTGCAAAGTGCCTCTGATAGGCCTTTTTTCATTTTATCACAACTTTCACCCAGGCTATCAAAATTTGGCAAACGATATACCATCGGAAAGGGAATTTCCCATAATTTCCAGTGGTGACATCAATTCTGTTAAATTTTTCTCACAAAAAATTCTACATCCAACTGAAGACAAAACCCTAATTTGGACTCAAAGCTGCATATCTTCTCAACCGTTCATCAGATTTTAGTGATTCCGCGGCATCAAGAAGGTGATTTAGAGCTTTTTTTCATTAGTCCAGCCCCTTGATCAATTTT
The DNA here is from genome assembly GCA_007258455.2 of Sequoia sempervirens. Taxonomy (NCBI): domain Eukaryota; kingdom Viridiplantae; phylum Streptophyta; class Pinopsida; order Cupressales; family Cupressaceae; genus Sequoia; species Sequoia sempervirens. The sequence goes on from VDFB02076329.1 coordinate 126,450, forward strand.
AGCACCAGGTACTCTTGCATGCGATTTTTTTCAGTTTGGTTCATTTGCTCAATAACCTGGTTATTCTGAAGCTTGGGACAAGTTTGTTTTGATCCAGGTTGCATCACTTCAGTTGTACATCATATTTGGAAGTCTGTCTTTGCTGTGAAGGTTAGTTTCTTTGTATTTTTATGAAGAAAATTCATTATGGGGCTTGCATATTACTCTCCTTTGGTTATGTTGCACACAGGTAACTATATGCAATGGTGAGATGGGATCTGCCACCATCTCCATTCACTTGATTTGTTGCCACATCTATTTGGTATAGTTCCTCATCCAAGTGAAGGTATTCGTGAACTTGCTTGGAGTTGCAGCAGATACACTATTTTGGAGATCATTTCGATGCAAGTTGATTGTGATGTTCTGAGTACTATTGATCATTGTGATTGTCCTCATATCCTTTGGATTAAGCTTTGGGAGATCTACGGAGATTCAGATACTCCACCATTCCCTAATGGTCATGATTCAGAATGTCCTGCTTCAGATCAAGTTCCCTATGATGATATTGTTGTGCAAGAGGTTGATTGCCTTGATCTTTCTGAAGAGGTTGACAAGGTTCCTTTCGGTGCTTCTTCTTCATTAGAGATAGTTGGTATCCCTTCAAAATTAGTGATTCGTTGTCCAAAGTTATTGATTAAGGCTTCCACCACCATCATCCATCAGGACACATTCAATTTTTTAGACTTGGCATCACAAGATGGCTTTGTTTCAGGCATCATTGACTTAGCTACTTCTAAGGGTTTGGAGAAAATTCTTGAGGGGGTATCACTCCTCTATTCAGAGATTTCATATCTGAGACTTCTTCCTTGTCATTCCATTCAGGACTTGAAGTTTCTTCAGCATCTACCATTGGATTTGCTTCATACTTCCTTCAGTAGTTTTTAGGACACTTCATTCAGGGGGGCTATCAAGTCTCCATCACATCCATCATATCATTGTCTTTGGATATTGTTTAGCATCAGTTTCGGCATCATCCTAATTTGTCACCCTCTTCATTGATTATGGAATCTTCATTAGGAAAGGAGACATTTGAGCATCATTCAGAGACATCATTGACATCCACCTTCATCCTTCCTTCCTTCAATTCCTATCCAGAATGGGAAGCATCTCTCTACTTACAGTGTGTTTTGTTTCTTCTGAAAGGGAGACAAGTTGTTTGTCGACATTAGATCTTGTACTGTCTTCAGACACTTACCTTTTTTGTAGGTGCTATCATCTTCTGGGGGGGCTATTTAGTCTCTTTATTGTATCCATGTGACAAATGGTGTACTTGGGGGGTATTTGGGAGTCCTCCATCCTTCCCATCCTATCTCACATTTCTGCATTTTCCTCTCCTTTTTGGAGAGGGGTTTTGTTCCCACTGGGTTTTCCCCTTTTCTCCGGTTGTGGGAGATTTTCTACATCTATCATGTACATAGGTACCTAACATGGCCTCGTAGCCAGGACCCATCATCATCTTGCATAATCATTGCATTTTCCTCCCTAAGTTGCACTTATGGGGGGGTGTTAGTGTAATTAATTAATTATTACACTAGCATAAGTTAACTTAGGTCTTGCATTTAATTAATTAAGTCCTAGGTTGCATTATTAGATAAATCATTTAATAAATCATTTAATTAATTATTATGATCATCTAGATAGGGTTCACATGTTGTCACATGTTGTTAGATCAAGACACATGGCAACATCTCATGCATATTAGGGTTTACCTCTTGCCTATTTAATCAGGCATCTTGTTCATTTGTAACATATCCAATATCCAATATCAATATATTATCAATAGAATCTTTAATCAACATTCCATTGTTGCAACACTTTCTTTGTGGTTGATCATATTTCCTGGCTCAAAGGTCCTCCATCGAAGACTGCAACTTCAAGGATTGTGCATCCATAATCTCAACAGAATATTGACTCAAAATATGTTTTTGAATCTCAATAAATCATTAAATAACTTGATACACTACAAAAATACCACTTACATGAAAATGAATTAGGTAGGGAGATTTATAATGAAGGTTGAACATAAATTACAACATTGGTTTAAGGTTTTGCAAAGGGGGTAAGAAGTTAATTGAGATTAATTATGGGGGAAATTATATGGTTAAGCGTGCTTGAGTAGAATTAGTATTGGGATGAATGAACTTCTATTGAGTATTAGTGCTTCATCCCTATAAGCATCACCTAAATGTAATGGATGCTAAGTGACCATTCATGTTTATGAGAGATGAGTTATTTTCAACCATTACTCATGAAATAGGGTTGATGAAGATTGAATCAAAACCATGCCTTTGAATTCCAATAAATTATTACAAAAGCATCACTTACATAAATGCTAGCTATATTGTTACAATAACATCCATGGTATAGTTAATGTTGAAATTGTCTGAATGAGGATAATGGGCTAGAAGATTAGTGGTCTTTTTTAACAATCCACTTCATATTATAGCGGTTGCAATCATGAATCTATAATAGATATAACCTAATAGAACTAGTTAATACACAACATAGTATTATAAAGTGTTTTTCCCAATTCAATAGTAAAAATGTTTGAAGAAAGAAACAAAAAGGAGAAACACATAAATAAATTCCTTTCAAAAATGGAATATTGAAACTAAATTTTAATGAAGATTCTCATGGGAATCCTAGCATATCATTAAGTGTAAGGATTTACGAAGACTATAATGGTGAAGAGTTACTTACCTGATATAAAGAGAGTTAAAATTAGATAGAGAAAAATACAATAAAACTTTGTGTGTGGAATGATATTCTCTATCAATTAGAATTTTTGTTTTGAAGGGAATTTGCAAGCATTGATTGCTACATTAAACTTTCATATATTATGTGAAATTCAACAGAGTTTCAATGGATAAAATTCTAGCATGTGAGTAGAAAAGGAAATAGGGTGGTATATCATTCACCAAATTTGGGAGCTTTGAACATTCAAAATGAACATCTATAACCCTTATTTCTTGTCTTAAAGGTTCCTTTGAACTGATTAGTTTATAAATATTGAAGGTCCTCCTAATCACCCATCTTAATTCCCTTTGAATTATTTCTTATAAAAAAAGATAATTTTAAGAGATTTAATGGGCAATATTTATGTTTGGTGGCATTACAAGGCGGTGAGGTACTTGAGACAGTTGATCCTCTTATATGTGTGGGATTTTCTTACTCTATAATCTCAAAATATTCCATTTAAAATACGTATTATTAGGAGTGTGGTTGAAAGTTAAGACACTCCTTCAATACGATAAAAAAACACCAATGTTTATTTCTACCCTAGCCATGATTCTTTGTTTTTGAATTTTGAGCAAAATCCGGATGTGGGCATGCAATATATTTTTGGATTGGTGACATTGGAAAGTGTTTGGCTAATAAATTTTTGTGCAAATTTTTAAATAATTTCCTTTATAAATGAAACTATTTTTTCTTTTGATTGATTGATTTTTAAAATTTGGAATTTGGAGAGTTAGTGTTTTCTCTCCTGCTCTTTTTTCAATTGGTTTATTTTTATTTTTATAAATATAGTAAAAAGAGAGATGAGAAAACACATGGTTTTACATTTATCATATTTTTAGTTTAAAAATATTAATTTTTTTTGGAAACAAATATGTAATTTTAGAAGAGGAGTCTAGATCCTCATGTATGCCCTGTTTTTGTCACTTGTGATGAAAAAAAGTGGTAATGATTTTGTGTTTCAAATAATTATTTTTCTATATTCAAACAATCTCCACTAAAAATAATCTTTAGAGATGCATGGAAAGCAAGTGAAGGGATGAATCAATACCAAAAGTTCCTTTGCATCCTTGTGAAGGAGTAATAGGAAATGGAAAAGAAAAGTGTTCTAATAGAAAAGTAGAAGGAAAAAGTGGTCAATATTTACAACGTGGAATATATGCATGAATCATTTTTTGGAATGGTATATGACTTTAAGATTCAAAGGTTAATGGATGATGGTTTTTTTATTGATGAGGGCACAAGGGTGATGATAGAGAATTATTGATTTATGGAAAAGGGCTCTTGTGCAGGGTGCAATAATGAAAATGTGCAAAGTAGATAGGTTTTGAACCTCAATCACATATATTACATAGGTGTATAATATAAAATATTCATACAATACAAAAAGTGACTTGTCCATTCACCATGCTCCAAATGCCTCAAAAATTTTGAACTTTATACCATACAAATTTTACTTAATTTTCAAGAGTAGAAAATAAGCTACAAAATCTTTAGTATTTGGTATGTAGTTGCCTTGTCTATTTTTAAATTCTTAAAAATTATCAAATAACTATATGTTCATCAATATGTTGTACCTCCTCTTCTTTATTTAAGATAATCATAATTGTATGGAAATAGAGATATATGGTGTATTGGTTGAAGTAGTAGGTCGCATATATAGGCAATGAGGAAGAATCTCAATTATGTGAACTATTATGACTTACCTCAAAAAGTGTTGAACTAGCCTTTGCTAATCTATATGGCAATTCTTCCACTTTTGTCTCTTGTGTTTGATACTCTTCTATGCAATGACATTACAAATGATGGAGATCCATTAGCCTAAAACATGAAAATAACTTTACAAATAAGGAATACATAAAATATTATTAAATTATAAAAAGCTCAATATGCCTTGTAGATTTTCCAAAAATATTTGTTTGATGTGTTAAATGATTGCATAAAAGAGATAGAAGAAATGTCATGTGTCACATAAGGACTATCTACAAATTAATTCAAGCAAAAAACTGGAGGAAGGTCTATGTTATTTTTGTTGCAATTTAAAATCACTTATTATATCTATACCAACTATAATATGGAAAAAAGGGAACCCTAAGTTTAATATGTGAAACCTAGGGTTAATTAGCTTCCTTTTTAAAAATTACATTAGAAGGCAGATCAACAAGATGAATAGATTGATTATCAACCACAAAGGTGAGCCAATCAGACTTGGATCTCCTTTCTTAGGGGCTTGAAAGTGGATTGGAAATTATTTGAAATGATTAACCTAATTGAACTATATGACCTAATATGATAAATGTGATATTCTGAAAGCACATAGATTGAAATAGTAAACTACAGGAAGATCTGAGAAGTACTAGAGATTATGCACCTATCATAAAAAGTTGGATCTGACATGCAGAGGACAAAGATACCTAGGTGAATATGGGTCCCTAATAGGGGGTCCAGAAACTAATTTTTCAGTCCTTTGATGCTATATTTGGCCTTTTGTTTTCTAGTTGCAGAGTTGCTGAAATATCGTCGGGTAATTTTGTAGTTGAGTTTTCGTGGCTTGACAACTTTTAGGGCTTTGAATGCAACAATTGACAATTTCCCTTGAATCCTTCTTCAATCATCTTCAAACCTATAACCTACACATTCAAAGAGAGAGACAATGTTGGGCCATTTAGGGGCTTGCCTCAATCAAACCCCGTGTAAGGGTTTCCACTTCCACAATGACAATGTTAATGATAGGAATGATAATTGAAAGGAAAGAATAATGAAATCACAAAGTGTTGCAACTCACCACCTTCAATGGCTTCCTTGAAGGACTGAAGTCATGCACATCACCTCAAAGATTTGAATCTTGCTTTCTTGAATGCTTTGAAGACCTACAACAAGAGTTAGCCTTCACAAAATATGAACATGAACACACATAAACTTTGACATGATGTTGGATCTTGAATTGCTGCAATAATCTTTGAAAATATTGCTCTTGACTTGCTCAATAATTCTCTTGATCATAAGTTTTCCAATATATTTCTACTTAGTGCTTGTTAGATTTGAAATGATGCAATAACTAGGTATTTATATGCAATTATTCCAATTTCCTGAAAAATTAAATCCCAAAAGCTAACACTTGAAATTTGAAATTTGAATGTTAAAATACTACTAACATTTTAAAAACTAGTCCTCGGCAAGATAGGGGGACCAGGCGTATGGGTCCTAGCCCTATCTTCAATGCTTGCAATTCTTTGAAAAGTGGTAAAAATAGGTTTTGGAATGCATAATTTATGAAATTAGTGGCTTAATTAGGTCCAATAAATAAAGGGGGACAAAACATAATGTGAAATTGTTAAGGGTGACAATTTTTGACACTACACCAACCAATAATAGTATCAACATAATATTGTGTCCCATTCTTCAATTGTACAATATTATTTATTTATTTTTTAAATAAATTTCAAAAATATTTAAAAGTATATGATTTTTTTTCAAACTTTTCCATATACTAAATCTTTGACTATATAAGTTAAAATGTGTGTTAAAATGATTTGTAGACCAAAAAAAATTGAAGTTTTCTCAAGGAATTATAAAGTGTTTGCACCACAACATAACAAAAAGTTGGTTAGATTATTATACTTATTAATCTTATATTTTTTATTTAATTAAACTAAATTATATCAAAAGACATAATTTAAATGACTATAGTGGCATATTTGAAATTGGTGACTTTGTTTATGATTTCTATTTACTTATTGTTCTCCCACTTTAGCCTATGTGGTTGTGATTTATCCTAGTTTAATTCCACCCTTTATTCAATAACAATTGTTTGTCCTACTCATTTCAAGCAAAAAAGGGGGAGGGTTTACAGTTTTTAAGAAAATAATAAGACATTACAAATTTTTAAAGCAAAAATTGAAAAATGGTTTAAGGTAGTTAGCCCCACTCTATAAATAAACATTTACATTTTTAATGGTATAAAAATGACACAAACACGAAGTTTTAACTTCAGAAACTCTAACTCATAGTCGGACAACAATTCAATTTAACAATTTCACTTGTTAATTGAATTCAAGATAAAAATTATCAATTCATCAATTTCTGGTGAACAAACTGAAATTACATTCAAATATGGACGAGGTCAAACTTTCAAAGCAACTCAATGTTTTTAAATTAATTTCTTCTTCACATAATAACAATGTTTACAATCTGTAATCACCTATAATCTACAACTATTGGATTAGCTTTCAATCTTCCAAAATTCTTTGTTACTCTCTTCTCTGCATAAATTATCACCCTTCACTAGGGGAGAGGACCCAGTAATTGAGCATGTTTCAATAGTTGTGATAGTAGTTGTTTATATAATGCCCAATAGTTGTGATAGTAGTTGTTTATATAATGCTCAATAGTTGTGACTTGACTACCCATAATTAAACAAAATATATTCCTTTGATCTAAAAAGCAACCAATCATGTGATGCCACATCGGTGCTCAACTACTCATGATGTGAATGCACAAGTATTGGTCTTACTTTTTTTTTGGGCCTTTTTGGACACCTTGACAAAAAGCATGTTGATGTGGCATCATATTTCATGATGTGGCCTTGAAACAAAAGTTATAAGTAAGGGACTTGCCAAGTAAGCTACTGTAAGAAATTGGGAGTGATTTGAAATTTCCACATAAGATAATTAATGGCGCGAAGTTAGGGTGCACAACTACCAGATCCTCTCCCCTATATTCTCCTCCACACCTTTCTCTATACCAATTCTCCCTTGGTTGGCACCTACCTCCATTTATTCCAACCTCCCCTATGTTGCACCCAATTTTCCCAAACCATCTTAGCATACATCTATTCTTTTATTTAATTTTTGAATCTTTGTCAAGCATGGGGCAACCTTTATCTACCTCTCACTGCATTTTTTAAGCAACTTATTTTCTATACCTCAAGATGCGGCCTCCTTTTTGGCTATCCATATTACATTTAATTGTCTAAAAATATTTACTCCCTATTGTGCCCCCTTCTATCTTTTCCCAAGATACATTACATATAACTCATCTATGTTGCACGACCTACATTTACTCTTTCCTCTGCGTCATACCATTTCTCACGACCCGTCCTCTCTCATTCCACGCCACCCTTGTTACCTCTGTGCAGCCTCTCTCTGCAATTCTATAGCTGCTACCCCTTTCTATCTCACGCAACCTCTGTCATTTTTTCAAAAAAAAAATTGTTGTTACTCTTTATCTTCTATTTTTTTTCTATCTTTTGTTGGGCATGCCTATTCACCTTTTGGGACTGCATTTTAATAGATTTCCACTCTAACTGCCCCTTTAGCTTTCTCTGTCTTTTCTCTTTTGGAATAAAATCTGCATTCATTATTATTATTTCTCAATTGATGTCTCCTTCAATTTGCCTTCGAATATCTTTATTGATTTGCATTTAAATTTAATTTTTCATTTTTTAAAATTGGATCATCATTCATCCAAACTAAGAAAAAAGGGTAAATCATAATGGAATTTAAAATGGAAATCGAACTGAGATATTTTGTCAATTGGAAATGATAAAATTATTTCAACCAGCTCTCTAAACTACAGATCCAAAATTCTATTGCCGAACCAAAAAATGAAAATCAAACTAGAAACCAATTTGATTGATGTCGATTGTTATATGCTTAGGATGCTCCTACATCAAAAAATCTAGAAAATTATTTGACATTAATTAAGTTGACTTAAAGGTGAGAATATAGTCACAATTAAACCAATTTTTACATTGACACAACAACAACCTTAAGGTGATTGTGTGGGATGTCTCCCCTAGCTACTTATAGAGACTCGACAATATCTACACCTCTTGCGACTATTTTTTCACCACTCCTTGTTCATGTTGAACTTGGAACATCACTGGTTCATTTGACCTCTATGCTCCTAATGGTGGTGGGTTGGTTTTCAAGGCTTGTAATGGTGTTAGGACCCTATGAGATTTTATTTCGGTGACTATGGATTTTCTTGGTTGTTGCACTACTAATGTAAAGAAGTTTGGTTCATTAGGGTTAGGAGGAGTCCTTCATGACCATAACTAGTTTAGCGGTTCTTGCTCGCCCTTTGTTGTAAGATAAAAATGACCCCTTCCCTATTGACAATCATCCCCTATGGTGGTTTTTGGACATGATGTGATTAAAAATGAAGATTTTTATCTTTGACAAGGCTTGGTAGACAAGTTGAGCAATTCGTGGTTTTATTTTCTTGACGTACACAACTAGGTTTTGGAATCATGGAAACCTATCATTGATGGAAAGTTAAAGTTATTTTCTTGTGTTAGGGGCTTCTTCATAGTAACTATTACCTCTTCAAAGGAAAGGGGTTTGGTGTTTGATGGTAGGTTATGGATGTGGGGAGAGCACTTTGTCTCCATCAAGACTTAGTCTATCTTCTTCAACCCCTTCTCTGAACCTCTCAATGTTAGACCAACTTGGGTTTGGATTTCAAATCTTCCTCTCCAATTTTTGGAAGACTCTTATTTTGAGGTCATTTACAATGCAATTGGTTCTTTTTTAAATGTCGACTCTACCACTTCCTACATGGGTCACACTATTACTAATATTTTGGTAGATATGGATATCTCCAAGGCTCTTCATGACAATATTATTTTGATGGTGGTGGATAGGCCTCGGAATCATTTGTTTGACTATGAGGGCCTCTCATGCATACACAAATAATGTTTTTCCATCAAACACTTAGCTTTTAATTGTCCGCTCTTTCAATGTAAGGATGTGACTACATGGTGGAGGCACACCCATGAAGATCACTTGACTACCAATGTTTTTGATTCTTTGGTTGATGGCTCCTCTCAAGATGTAGATTTGTATCAAGATGTTCCCCCTATGGTGTGTCATGTTCTCAAGGGGGTTTCTCACATAGTTGGAATAAATTTGGAGAGTCATATTCCTATTGGTGAGTCTTACCCACCTTCTAATCCAATTACTCAACATCTTGTTTTATATACTTCTATTATACCCTTTGCTTCAATACACTATCCACCTGCTCCTAAGGTGTTTGATTGATGATTGACAACATCGGCTAAATATTCCTCTAGATTTCACCCATGGATGGGCCCTTTGAGGGGAAGTCCCTCCTTTTGGGTCTAAGGATTTGGACAAGAACATATCCTAGATAACTATTTGAAGGTAGAAGAGAGGTATTGCAAATTATCTCCTAATTTCACACCAAAGTGAAGGGTGTGAGATTCAATAGGGACAAGACTCACATTATTTAGGCTAGATCTCTAAGCAATCTTTTGTGCTTGGCATCTTGGTTGTAGTTATGTTGGTTCTCACTTGGCAGCTTGGTTGTAGTCGTATTTGCATCCCATCTAGGAGTTTATTGTGTATACTTTGAGATATTATATCTTATGTGTAGGGTTTATGGTCCCTTCAAAACCAATTTACCTGAATTAAAAACATCAAGCTCAATATTAACAATTTTAGGCCATCCTAAAGATGAAAACAAAAGAGCTACCAATCCATAGTTACAACAATAAATTTTATACTAGAAATTATGTTATATGATTCAAATGATACAAATATTTTGTTGATGCCTTCTATTATTTTTTCACTTATGTTATCTTTAAATGCTTCATTAAAATTTAGTTTGAAAAAATATGTATTAGGGGTAACAAAAAATTTTGTTGGATGATTTTATATCAAATCTATAGAATCAATTAGTTATATAATATGGGAGTACATGTCTTAGGCTGAAACCTCTTCTAATGAGACTAAATGGTTGAAAATAAGTCCTCCAATAATCAAGTCTTGCTAAGTGTGAGGCCTCAAAATCATAAGGGATGAGGTTGGGATTTTGCCTAGATGAATTTAATGAAATGGAAATGATTTTTTATTGTATTATTGAAAATTATGTTTTAACATTATTTTTAAAGATCTTGGCATCCAATGTATTTGTTCTTTTTTTTTTAAGGGTGGGGTATTTTGGATTGGAATATTTGTCTAGAGTTGGAGCTTGTCATCTAAACAAAGTACACAAATTTTAGTGAATTGAGTAGACTTGTAGAAAAATAAAAAATGGTTAAGTCTCTCTTAGTTAATGTGGCAATTACTATTAATTATGGGTCCAATCCAATCACTAGCTTGTAATGAATTGATCATCAAAAGTTTATCGTGAATGAAAAACTAGAAAAAAGATAGAATTTTGTTAATATTAGCAAGGACTAGAATTAATTCCACATTTGTAATTGATTTTGAATTAATAATAACATATTAATATATGCAAACCAATAATAATTACAACAATAACTAAGGGAGTGTTAATTATTTATTCTCGCTCTACAATGGTTAATTCTTTGAACATGTTTTTTTTCTGTATTAATAATAGAGAAGTCAAAAAGATACAATCATCAAAGTTTTATCCAAGCCACCATGATCAGCTATTTTGCTTGCTCCCAACATATTAGAAGTTTTATCCAGCCCTTAGTATGACCTAGTATTCATCAGTTACATACATGTATACTTTATAGCTGCTATACAGAGAGTTTTACTATGCAACATTTATTACAAAGAGATTGAACCCGTGCATCTTGAACAAAAGAAAAAAACTGTGCAGCATGTACAAAAAGGCTAAGTCTACGCGACATGTACAGATATAACATTTCTATTCACATATTCCTGCTTTCACTGCTGGAATCTAAGCCATTCCACCCAGCAAGAGTTTTTGCAGCTATCAGCTCATCCCTGGGGAAGACTTCTTCAATTTCCATGTTTTCATTGGTGTGAAACCTTGGTGCCTTGACTCTTTGCTTATCCTCACCTGCTTTGACCTTGTCATTGAATTCCTTCGAAAGTTCTCAAGTGCAGCCATGAAGGTGGCTAGGCTAGGCTGTCCAACTTGTCAGTTATGTCCAAACTTGACTTCATTTTGATTGATTAATGCCACCCCATCCTTCAAAAGCTAAAGAAATTTTCCCTCAGAAATCTTCACAGTCATGACCACCTGCGAAGTAATGTCAAACAAGATGAGTCTCTTTGCTGACTCAGCAAGAATCCTCCTCTGTCCACTGAATTTTTCACCATTTCTTGCCTTCCATAAATGCCAAAGAATTTCATTAGCTAAACAGTGCCAAAATAAATTAAGTTCTTTCCCTAGTTTTTTTATCATTGCATAACAAAACCTCTTTCCAATTTACTTTGCTATTTGTTTTCCAGATTAACAGATCATTACACTGGAGTTTCCATACTTCATTTGCATCTAAACAATAAAAATAAAATGTTCTACTATTTCAGGTAGCCTGCAAATGCTACAAATTTCAATATCAGTATGCTTCATTTTGACAGGGACTCTTTGCAACAAAATTAACCACCTTAGACAAGCTTTTTTTGGGTCAAACATATAGGACCGGTTTGGAGTGAAGACATCTTGTCATTCCTTGCTGTTTAGATTAGTTTTCCATGTTCTGTTTAGGTGCTCTTTTAGGGACTCATTATGGATTAGGTCCTTATAAATGATCTTTGCCTGGAGGTTTCTTAATGGTGTGTTATCTTTCTATACCAGGTTCTGTGTAAAGCTACTGCTTGGACTGTTTAAAATATCTTGCATTTTGTTTTTCTTAAATAAATTGAGCAAATATGTAGGAGAACAACTCTTAGTGCTTCCTCAATTTGTAATGAAACAATTGGCATAATAAAAATATATTGCAAATACTTGATTATAATATACCACTTCGAGGGTGCAACCTTCTAGTCCACTTGGAGGGGAATACTTCCAATAGTATTTAATAAGAACTTAATACCTAATATAATCATAATAACTAACCTCTTTCTCTTATATATACCTTGATCATGCATTAGATGTCACCAAGTCCTACTTAGATACCTAAATATAACACCTAGGAGGACCTAACTATCTAAATAAGAATATAATAATGATCATATAACTTAGTTTAAAGTTAAGGTAGTCATGAGCCAGCTACTCATAACCCTATGCACACTATAGGATTAAGGGCATTGTATGTCCCTCTCTTTAGAGAAGTATTATCCTCAATGTTGACTATGGATGCTTTTACATAAAATCTTCATCTTCTTCTATCTCTAGAAGCTTGACTAGAAACTATTCATTCAATCATCTCTTTGAGATCTATCTTTCCATCCATCCTTATCAATATTCCATCTTTAATTTTGTTGATCTCTACCTTTGCATCATCCAAGGTTATGGCATTTATGTCCTCTACTAATGGATCCTCTTTGGAAGGAGTCCTTCCAAGAGTGATAGGATTCCTTACCTTGCCTCTTGTTGAAGCCCCCACCATGGTGCGAAAAAATAATTTTGTAATAAAATACACAAAATAAATCCAATCAATCTAAGTTATTTATTGTAACTTACTAGAGCC
>VDFB02076330.1:0-12593 GCA_007258455.2 Sequoia sempervirens
ATTGCTTATCTTTGCTTTTTAATGACTTCTTTTTACCAAATACACTTTCTTGATTATGTTTCAAACTAAAGATGTCCTATGTCAAAATTCCTTTTCTTCCCACAAAGTGTTGTGTGGGAGTTCCAAGAAATTGAGGTAAAGGGATTTCCTAGGTTAACCCTAGTTAGAGCAAATGACGATATAAATTCAAGTGCTAAGAAACCTCTAAGGACATAATCCCAAGGGCAAGCAACAACACTTAAATTTGTCAAAAGGTATTTGCTCTATCAAAAGGGGTTTGAAATTTGCATGATCATGTTTAAGTGTTTGTTTTCCAATGTTTATGAACAAGCATGTGTTTTTGTAACCCAAAAGCATGTACAATCCTATGGATGTGATAGACAATGTTTGTTGAGTCCCCACTTGGACAAGTCCAGCTACGCCTACTTTTAGCGGATGGTTAGATGCTTGACCCCACTGGCTCCCCTCCACGGCACTCACTTATACGGGGCAGCCAAGCACCAACACCCATGAAACTCCCATGGCATGCTTTCCATCTCTACTAAAAGCTATAAAATTGTGGGGCAGCTTCAGAATGACCGTTCTTGCACCAACAAACAGATAAGATTTTGGCCTTTTCTAAACAAGGGTTTTAATAAGGACTTTCTGTTAAGTAGGAGTTATTAGCGTGGCAGAGTCCCTTTAGGATCCATCTTGGAAATTTAGGAGTCAAGCGTAATGATATTGGCGTTTCTTCCAATATCCACATTTATATCCTGGCTGGAAATACTCTTGGTTTTAGAGTGTTACCGGTTGAGTCGTTCCCTTGGGTGAGTACTTTTTCCCCAAGGCAGGCCCTCTAGGATAAACAAAAGTTTATGAAGAACAATATTCGTAACTTGATCAATCCTTGTAGGCAACAAGGAGAGAGAATATACGCAACAAAGCCCCCACTCACACTCGCATGATAGTTTGTTCAATTTTAAGCCCAAATCAAAGTGTGGAGGTGATTGCTTTATCTCAACCCAAAGTCATGGAAAAGACCTTTTGATTCTCAAGATCGCTATAAAGCGCGAGAGAAGTGCATACGTCCTTTTCCAATGGCTTTAGTCTAAGTAAGCCTTCACAAACAAACAAAGCTACACTTGTTCTTTTTAAACCCTCAAAGCAATGTGTGAGTTCATTTTAGAGCACCAAATCACAAGTGAAAAGACATTTGTTCAATTGTTTAATCCATAAACGAAATCTAGTAAGTTGTTGATCCTAAGGTTCTTTTTAATCCTTTTGCAAGAAATAAACAAAAAGAATCCTTTTTAAACCCAAATGAAAGCTAGTGTCCTAAAGAAAGAAAAGGATGACAAATTCTTGAAGAAGTGTTAAACAAACACTTAAGTGTTAAACAAACACTTAAGTGTTAAAAAACACTTTGATTAGACAAAATATCATTCCCATGCTCCTCTTTCTTTTGATTTTGATTTCCAACCTGCAAAAGTGATCAAAATGTTAGATGAGATAAAAAAAAACAAAAGGATATAGGGGTTAGAAGAATCATTAACCAAAACACCCTAAAATTTAGCCAAGTTATCATGTATTTTTACTTTAAATGCAAATTTGAAAATTTTAACTAATTTATAGCTAAGAAACACCTACACCATTGGATTGCTTATGAAATTCTACCCTATTTCAAAAAAAAAGCATCAAAAAAGACCTTCGTATGACCAAGATATGGTCATTTTAAAACTAACTCATGGGTGCTAAAACAGTGATCATGGGCGCTAAAATAATGATCATGGGCGCTAAAAGAATGATCAATGGCACTAAAAGAATGATCAAGGGTGCTAAAAGAATGATCAAGGTCACTAAAAGAGTGATCATGGGCGCTATAACAGTGATCACGGGTGCTATAACAGTGATCACGGGCGCTATAACAGTGATTATGGGTGCTAAAAGAATGATCAAGGGCGCTATAACAGTGATCACGGGCGCTATAACAGTGATCACGAGCGCTAAAACGGGGATTTATGAACAGAACTGTAAAAAATGGCAAAATTTTTTAAAAAACGTGTTAGAATCTGTCGATCAGCCCTCCTTCTAGCGCCAATATGTGAACCCCAATTCGAAGTGCCTACAAAAACACAACAACAAACAATGTTAGAGAGTCATCTTGTAAGCATGAACAAGGATTCCCCATGAAATCCATTCACAAAGCTAAAAATAGGAAATAAAACAAAGAAAACAATGAAGAACATAATGGAAATATGAAATCCTAATTTAGCATGCAAACACTTGATCCCATGGGGGAGTTGGTGCAAATAGGTGTGTGGAGATTTTCCCTTTCCCAACTCCTTGAATGCAAATGTTGATTGAAGATGATTGATCCACTTGATAAGTCCCTCAATGAGCTCCAAAATCTGCAATAAACTAGTTAAGAAGATGGATGGAATTTGAGAGATATTTGTGCATAATAACTTTGCATAATTGTGGATGATAAAATGCATGGTGAAGCATTCTATTTATAGAATGTTGAAATGGAAACAAAGCCAAAATAGAGCAATGTGGGACAAAGATTTGGCCAATGGCAAAATGCCACTTGTCCAAATGTGATTGGGTGAGGAATGTGCAAGTTTTGACAAATGTGCCAATAAATGCATTTTTGAATTTGAAATTTGAGAAAAGACATGTAAGAGGGGGAAAGAAAATTGCATTAAATGCCCCTTGGCTCAAGGCAATGACATGTAAGAAGAAGTAAATTCCTTGTTGGAAGGACTTGTAAGAGAGAGTAAATGACATGTTGGAAGGACATGTCATTCAAATTTTGAATTTGAAATAGAAGAATATTCCTTCAAAAGATGCTTTGCTGAGGGAAAATGAAGATTTAATAAATCAATAAATTGATTTATTTGTGCAAGTGGGAAAAGCTAGAGGATTTTGAAGATTAGATTAGACTTAATCAAGATTTGATCAATTTAATGAAGATTAGGAAGTTTGACTTATTTTGACTTAGATTTTTGGATTAATGTAAATCAAACAAGAGAGGAAATGATTTAATGAGTTTAATTAAATAAATTTGTTTTGATTATTTAATTAAAGAGATTGAAGTAAGATTAAATTAAATAAGATTTTAATTTATTCAATTTAATAGATAGACTTTAGAGATTTAATTAATTAAATAAAACTAATTATTTAATTAAAAGAGATGGAGAATGATTTAAGAGACTTAATTAAACACATGATTTGTTTAATTAAGAGAAGAAAACAAATGAATTTAATCAAATAAAGATATTCAATTAAATGGTTAGGTTGGGGAATGATTTAGGATGAAATGATGTCGGTAGTCAGACTTAGATGCGCAATGTCAACTTGTACATTTTGCATGTCTACAGTCTCGTACCATGCCCTCTAATGAGATTAGTGGCACCTTCTTTTGTTCATCAATATTTCCTTTCCAAATGAAGCATCTAATAACTTTCTCAATTTATTTTATTACTGATTATGGAGCTTTGAGAACTGCTAGAAAATAATTAGGAATTGAGGACAAGACTACTTTTACCAAAAAAAATCTCTCTGAAAAAGATAACCATATAACCTTTGATAATAAGATCCTTGAATTTAATCTTTCTATTAGTTTCACCCAATATGCTTCTTTGTTTGGACCTGAGAAAAAAGGAATCCCTAGATAAGTACATGGTAATACTTGTTGAAAACCAAGGATTTTGACTATCTTTTTTCCTATCTCCTCCTATGTGTTAAGAATATAAACTTTTGACTTTGAAGCATTTATCTTTTGACCTGATGTTGAGGAATATTTATCTAGGACTTCCTTAATCTATTTTTCTTCTGCAATGGCAGCTTTCCCAAACAAATTGGTGTCATCTACAAAAAGAGTGTGTGACTACTAAACCTATGTTTTCAATTTGGATCCCCTCCAAAGCCCCTAAGAGTGTTTGCTAATAATGGACCTGCTCAACGCCTCGACCATAATTATGAACAAGAAAGGTGAAAGCAAGTCCCCTTTCCTAACACCTTGTGATTCACTAAAGAAACTAGTGGGAGATCCATTGAGTATGATTGAAAAATTTTCCCCTAAAAGATATGATAGTATCTATTTGCACCAACTTGCACTAAATCCAAGCTTTGCAAGCACTTTTTTCAAGAACTTCCAATTATCTTTGTCATAAGCCTTCATCATGTCCAGCTTGACAAGGATGGAAGGAGCATTAGTATTAGAAATTGAGTGTAGAGCTTCATGGGCTATGATAGCCCCTTCAAAAGTTTCTCTTCCCAGAACAAACCCACCCTACTATTGGGAAATTATCTTTGGTATTATGGGTTGCAACCTTAAATAGATTACCTTAGTGAAGATCTTATAAATTGTATTACATAAAGATATCAGTCTATATTCTACAAATGTTGTAGGATCCTTAACTTTGGGAAATTTTGCTATATTTGTTGCATTTAATTCTTTTAGCAATGCACAAGTTCTTGATTCTTCAATTTCCCACAACAAATCAAAACACAAAATGTCGTAGAATTTTTGGAAAAAAGGGGCAGTAAAACCGTCTAGGCCAGGAGCTTTATCCAAAGCCAAAGAGAAAAAAACTTTTTTAACCTCCTCTAAAGAGAATGGTCTCATTAAAGATTCATTATCCCTTTCAATTACAATTTTTGGAATTGCTTCCAAAAGTTCTACTTCATCTTTATCATTTTGTTCTCCTCTATCCTATGGTGCAAATAAGAATTTTGAATAGAATCTAACACACTCTCTATTTATATCTTCTTCCTTGGTAAGCCAAATTCCAATTGGAATCTCCTAGATAGACAAAATTACTTTGGCAGCCCTTTTAATCGGAGTAGAGGCATGAAAATACTTGGTATTACGATCACCCTCCCTCAACCACAACTCCCTTGACTTTTTCCTCCAATAGATCTCTTCTCTTGCACATAATTCTTCCCACTCCTCTTGTGATTTCTTTTGTTTATCATATGAGGAATCATCCAAACCATGTTGAATAATCTATTCATGCATATCTTCTAGTTCTTTACGGATGAACTCTTTTTGATGAAAAATGTTCATGAAAACCTCTTTATTCTATTTTATGAGCTACTACTTAATGTGCATTAACTTTTTACATAGCTGAAACATCATTGTTCCATGTTCATATGGTGTTGTAGTCCACCAATTACAAATAAAATTCATAGACTGGGGATGCCTAAACCACATACTCTCAAACTTAAAAGAAGGTTTGATTCTCAGAAAGAGACATTTGAGATGTTGAGTGAGATTGCATAACGATCAAAATCTATAAAAGGAAAGATCTATGATACTAAACTATGTTGCAAGTTGAGCTAGTTAGATGAGACAAGATATCTGTCCATCCTTACCCCTATCTATAGAAATCCTTTCCTTCTATTTTTCCATGAAAAAAATTTCTTAGCTAGAATAATATCCCTCAAAGCATTAGTGTTGATGAATGTGCTAAAAATTTCCATTACTTTAGGTGGAGGACTAATGCCCCCTTTATTTTCTTGTAGTGAAGTAATAGTGTTAAATTCTCCTACTAGTATAACTTTTTCATCCCATAAATCAATTAATACTTGTGTGATTTGATCCCACAAATTTTTCTTATCAGAAGTGGAGGATGGCCCATAAATGTTAAGCAACTAAAATTTTAAATCAAATTTTGTTACTTCCAAACATTTCCAATTATTCTCATTTTTGCTTGGAGTTACACTTATTGACTTTGGATTCCATAAAGCCACTAGCCCCCCTGATGCACCTTGAGAAGGAAAGTGCACTAATTTGAACCACAACTGCCATTTTGTATTGTAGCTTCATATGTGTCTACTAAAGTTTTTGTTTCCTGAAGAATCACAATATCAACCCTGCACCCATCCACTTGATGTTTGATGCAAGCGTGTTTTTTAGGGGAATTAATGCCCCTAACATTCCATGATATTATTTTCATTGTGCATGAGGAGAGAAACAAGCTCTCCTTGGGCACTTATTTGTTGAGTTTGTAATCAAATCATATAGTGTCTTTTGGACTCTTGCATCTATTTCCTCTTGTAGCTTTGTAAGAATTTATTTGCAACCTCTCTTTCTCAAAGATTTTTTTGTCATTGATTAGCATGGGGTCTGAGATACAGATAAATATTGTGAATAATCAAACTCTACATCATCCTAACTTAGCAATTGATTTGTTTCAATCACTGGCAGTTTATTTGTATAAGCACTTTGAGTTGATTCCTCTGATATATTGCTACTGGTTATCCTCTTGTCTTTTGCAATGTTGCAATCCTATAAATCCCCTTCTTTTGTAATTTCATCTACTATTTCATCAACTATTTTTGAACCAATTGACAGAAAGATCTTCTCTTCTAAAACTTCCAACTATGTGTCACTAACCTTCTCTTTGTTCTTTGAGAAGTCATGCAGTTATATCCATTTTGAACCAAGAGAAAGATCCTTTGGTTGGGTCAGAATTTCTTCTTTTTTTCCATTTTACCAACTAGCATAAGTGACCTTGAGTCTTGAAACATCAGTTTCCTAACTACAACATGCAATTGATGTTCAAATATTTGTAGAGATGTGGAATATAAATTTAGAATGTAGATCATGTTCAACTTGCCTAGTATATTTAGCTTTTTAGAAAAATCTATGGACACTGAAAATTTATTTGCACACATTATTGGTGATAAGCCATGTTTATTTATTCCTCCTCCTCCCATTGTAGGCTCCTTGAATCCTTGAGTTTATATTTTGAAATAATTTGATTTCTACTACCTTTAAGCACCACCTCTAAATGGCGTGTAGCTATTGAAACTTGCTGACATAAGTCTATACCCTGCTCCCTCTTTTCCTAGGTATGAGCTAGATTTTGTGTATCATCCATTTTTGTACATCTAGAAACAGAATGCCCTAACATATGATATTGAGCACATGCATTCTGAGGGATTTCAAGGATTAACTCTTGCAACCATTTTCCAAATTTGGATGTTATCTCTATGTGCGTTGAAAGCTTCTTCGTTGTGTCAAGAAATACACACAACCTGACTAGCTTTCATGGGTTATTGAAGAAAAGAAAATCATGCTTAAGAAAGATGCCTATCTGGTTAGCCATGATTTCTAGAAAGTTCAACTCCCTTATTCCAATCGTAATGCATGCATTTGGAACCTAAAAGGAATAAAACAAGCAACAAAATCCTCAAATTTAAAATTTGGAGTCCAAAGTTGCATGTATAAACCAAATCCTTGAAATGATCATGATTTGATCTTGAATACCTCATCTTTGCAAGTTTTGTTAGAAAATAGAACAATAAAAATTCCTTTACCCTAATCTAGATAGAAATTTTTTATAGCTCCTTCCCATTCATCAAATATTAAATCCTTTAATTTTTCAAAATCTAGGGTAAGGTTCCAAAACTTATAGATTAGGGATTTTTCTCTCAAATCTTTAACTTGTAGCTACAACAAATGCTATAGAAATGTGACCTTGATCATTTCCTACTGCTATGGAGGTATATCCTTATCCACCTTCTTGGAGACATCAACCCCTACTTTAGGCATTACAATATGGTTTACTTGGCCCTCTTTTTCACTTCTTTCCTCCTCCATTCTTTTCTTTGTGGGTTTTTGCATGTTTTCACTTTAGTACGCCTTGATCCCTTTCTTCTATTTCACCTGCCTTGAAATTTTGACCGTTGTCTCTGTGAAGATGTTACCTTTTGATTATGATGGTGCAAGTGTTGACCACTAACCACCCATTTTATTTTCATTTTCACCATGATAATTGAAACCCCAACTCTCTAGATGTTGATGATTTTGATGTTGAAAACCCTTTTCTTCTCCATTAATTCTTATTTCCTATCCAGATGAGACATTTTCCTTTAAATGCTCTGCATGTGAGAAATTTTATTTGAAGATATCTCCATTATGTTTCCTTTGTGTAGATGTAGCCTTCTGATTGTGATGGCGCACATGCTAAGCACCCATGTTCTTTTCATTTTCAAGCCTCTGTGGGTGTTGTTGATTTTTCTATTGAAAACCCTTTTCTTCACTAGTAATTCCTCTTGCATGTTCAGAAGGGATATTTTACTTTGAATGCTCTGCATGTGAGAGATTTGGATTGAAGAGACCTCATTTTTGACAAAAATCCCTATTCGATGAAGGTTTTTGTTGGCATTATACTGAACTTAAATCCTTTCTGCAGTCTACATAGAAGTGATCAAGATATCTTCTATCTTTCTCTAGAAACACTTCATCTTTGCATATATCCAAGATCAATTGCTTGCATTTATCCAAGTACCTATGCAACCCAAATGGTTTCCAATTAGGCCTCACAAATCTATGCCTAATTAGTTGTGTTTTTGGTCTTGGATGATGTTTTCCTACATTTCACGTGGGTCCCTAGTTGTGATGAGGCCCTCTATTAGGAATTAGAGGCTAACAAGGGCCAAGGAATTTGTCATTTTCTGCAAATTGACCATTGTTCGGCCATTTTTTTCTTGACCATTTCTCAACCATTTTAAGCATTCAAGTGTAGGGAAAAATAATGATTCATTGATCCTAAAATAGCTACATTATTCTTGGGAACAAGGTCAACAAAACCCTTAAGAGGTGAGTCAATGTAGAGTTATTTTAATAGTATTTTCCCATATAATTATTGAGTAATGATCTTTAACTCATCGACAAAGCTTTGTAATGCTCTATCTAGATACCTTACAAACATGGGTTTGAGCCTAGACTTCACACATATGTTTACTCATTGAAGATCCATAAAACTAGAATATATCATTACCATATATAGGTATATGAGTGATCATAAAATTATGTTGACATCTCTACTCTTTTGGTGAGGAAATGTTAATGATCATCCATAGATCAACTTAGTGTCTCATCTTTATCTAAATTTAACTATCTACTTAGTTTAACAATCATGGTTTAAATTATAACATATTATGACATAGTATCATGTTGTAAGATAGTATGAATCATATTATTAACTCAATTAAGGTACCACATACAATTACCCTTTAATTGGCCATTAGAAAACAATATGAAACACCAAAGTACATGTTAAATATTCTTCATTATAAGGTAAAACTAGTAATTTAACATCTCAATAGAACATAATGAAGCATCCTAAATTATGCATACATTTAGATCTATTAATTTATCATGTGGTAATAAATACATAAACTAATTGAGCATAATCCATAATAGAGACACATAATTTATATCAATTATAACAATCCACTAGTCCCACAAGTAAGGTTTAACATATTGTTTTCTAATCTAATTATATCTAGATGTTCATAACATTTAATTGATTGTGTCTCAACATGTCTCTAACTTAATGAATACACATTTAAATGTATGATATTTATCAAATCCTATTTCATTGTCAATATCAAGGACTATATATCAACCTAAATCTATGGAATAGTTTCTTCCATCGGCATGCCTACATACTTGTCTCCATACAATCAAGATCACAGGTCATTTGGATTTGGTTTTGAAACATACATTTCAAATGATTTTTTTTTTATTTTTTTTCAATTTAGGGTTTTCAAATACAATTTTTTTTGTTTGATTCAATTTAGGGTTTCAAGAAGCAATCAAGGTTTTCAAATGCAAAACTTTTTGTTTGATTTCAAATTATGGTTTTCAAATGCAATTTTTTTGTTTGATTTCAATTTAGGGTTTCAAAAAACAATTAGGATTTTCAAATGCAATCTTTTTTGTTTCATTTCAATTTAGGGTTTTCAAATGCAATTGTTTTTGTTTGATTGAACAATTTAGGTTTTCAAAAGCTAAATTTTTTTCTTTGGTTATGATTTAAAGTTGACTTTTTTGTTTCTTTTCAATATCTGAGGGTTTCATTTCATGTTTTCTTTTTATTTCTACAAATCACCATTTCTTTTATTACAGATAAATAAAAATGCAAAAAATCCATAGAAATTGAAAAATACATACTAAAACATAAATTTGTATTAAAAATTCAAAAAAAGGAGAAAAATGCAAGAATTTGGGGTCAAGCTCATACATGGAGGTCATTGTTTGCTCTCCTCAATCGAGATCTTGTGCATGTAGGAGTAAATGACTACAATTTCATTTATTTTAAAAAATAAATACCACTATAAAATGGGATCCCGTTAAATGTAAAAAGCAGGATCCTATTTCTCGAAGGTCAACTCAAGAATCTATTTTACAAGATCCCATTTTTTGAAAAATAGGATCCCATTTTGAATTTTGGCTCAGGATCCTGAACCTAAACGGGATCACATTTATTAAAAAATGGGATCCTATTTTGTTCAAGCCGATTTAGGGTTTTTTTTCAAGGAAAAAACTTCCACATTTTGTGGACTCTTCTTCTTGCATTTACTCCAAACCTTGGTTATCCCTTACCATTGGTTCCCATTTATTACACTTTATAAACCATCATATCCACTATATTTAATTCTTATTAACTATCCATGAAATCCCATCAAATCTAATCTATTTATCCTCATTTTATCCCTCTAATCCAAGCATTCAAATCAAATCCATCCAATGCAATCAATCTTAATCCATAAAATCAAATTTTGTAATCTAGCACATATATCAAAGTATCCATCAATTTTGATCCAAACCAATTGAGCATTCATTGATCCAATTTAATCCCATTATCAGCATAGCCTAGATACATCATTCTCAATCCTTAGGATATGCATTGTTCATATCGTTAAATTTTTATCCCCATCATTATCAATCAATCAAATTTTTTTTAGCTTGATTAGGGGTATAATCCTAATTTATTTTTGTCTTGTTGTACATGCCTTTTTGTTGTTTATGTGTGTTATCATTGTTTTCATTTACCATTTTCTTTAAATCGTATCACCATAGGGGAATCATGGTATTCCATATCATGGTGTCGAAAGTCATATGTTTGTATTTAAATTTTATTATGTACTTGGCACATCATCACCATGGTTCCTTATACCTTGGTGCAAAATGTCAATTACAATATCAAAACAAGGTTATTGTACCACTACAACATGACTCATTTCCCTAATTCTCAACCATCCTTCTCTAGTTTCTCCTTCATATTTTAATCCTCCATTCATTTTGAGAGCACACTTGTGTTCTCAAAACCCACTTGTCCTCCTGAGGAGGCATCCTAAACTCCCTCCTCATCATCCCTCCTCATCCTTTTAGTGACTAGGGCATCATGCTACTAGTCCTCATCCCTTTCAACTTACTCTGTTGTATTCTTCTTTGATACAATACCACTTCTTACAATCATGATGCCATATCAAAGAGGGGAAAAATTTAGATACCTAAATTTTCTCATACTTGACCATATTTGATGTTACCCTATCCTAGCCAATTAAACAAATAATTAATATTTATTTATTTATTTAATCCATATTTTACCTTCATCCCTCACCCTTAATTATATAAATTTATATTTATTTAATTAAGTTTAACCCTTCACCTTTAATTAAATAAATTTATATATACAATTAAATCTAGCCTTACCCCCCCCCCCAAAAAAAAATCCTCTTACTAAATCAATTAAATGGTTTAGGCTAATTGATCTCTAATCATGTACACATAGGATAAATATCCTCTTTTCAAGAGATCTTAATTAGCCGATAGGCTATTTATTGTGGGCACAGCCCACTGATTTTCTCTCACGCTTGAAAAAAATTAGTTGGAAAATAATTTATGTGACTCAAAAATCAAAATTGTGTGGCTCAAATTATGTGGGTGAAAAATTGTGTGGCGAGAGTTGCTAAAAACTTGGCAAAAATCTACTTAAAAATCACAAAAAACCACCAAAAAACTTGTCACAACCATGACTGCCATTATGTTGTTTCCATTTACTGTAAATATATTGAAGCAACAGCTAGAGGGAGAGAGGTTTCAACTCAGCTCATTTGGAAATATTCTAGTGTGGTAGGGTTTTGTGAATTTATCCTCCAAACTTCACCTATTATTTGTCATTTTCATCGTTCATACCACAACACAATTTGACCAATTTTTTGAGGTAAATCAATTGCCACAGTTTAAGTGCTTTTTAATTTTGTCGAAACTGTACGCAATCTTCAAACAATTCACAAGGTTTGAAATTTATTTGTTTGGTATCTATAATAGTAAGAGTAATAATTTATAATTTGACTTGTGAATATAAGTGTTTTCTTTGAAATTTATGCATTTGGTCTTTGTTTGTAGCGTTATATGCTTGACTATAAAATTGTTGAAAACTAGTTAGATTATAATTTAAATAAAACCCTACTAAAATGTTTACCCTTATTTTCATCTTTGGCGTGTTATATAATATTTTTAGACCATAAAATATTTAAAACCATCCCACAGTATACTTTAAAAGCATCATTTTGTTGTGTTCCCAATGTGTTGGGTCAAAAATTTCCCTTTTGATATTTTGACCCTCACCAAGGGGAAATTGTGCTTTTCCACTATCTCATCTTGATTTACACCAGCCCCTGTTCTAGGTCAGACATATACACCATATTCACAAATGAGCTTTGAAACCTTTTTAAAAGATATTTTAATATCATTTTTTAGGAGAGCATGGTAAACAAAGTATTAAAGTGTTGAATTACATTAC
>VDFB02076333.1:0-25278 GCA_007258455.2 Sequoia sempervirens
TCTGTTTGATAGAAGGTTAAACATGATACCATTTCCTCAAAATTGTGAATTGCCAAAATATGACAAATATAATGGGAAATCAGACCCTATATATCACATACAAGAATTTTGAACAAGGATTCTTGAAATCGACCATGAGGACACATACTTAATGAGACTCTTTCCTCATAGTCTAGGGGGTCATTGCATGGAATGGTTCTTGAAGTTGCAACTAGGCATAAAATCCTTCCAAGAACTTTGTTACACAATATTCCTATAACATGGCATGTGAGATAACCATGAAGGACCTTTGTAATACCAAAAAAAAAACAAGGAGAATCTTTTCTTGTATTCCTCCAAAGGTGGAGAAGGTTATTCGCTCGTTATGCTCGTCCCATAGCTGAACAAGAAAAGATGGAAATTTTTATCGATAACCTTAACAGTGAAATGAGCTATAGATTGCAACTACAATGTCCTCCTAGCTTTGAGAAGATGGTAGAAAATGGTATCAAAATCGAAGAAGCCTTAGTCAAAAGAGGGGTATTGAAAATTCACAATGATGGATCAAACAATGCTAGTTCATCTAACCATCATACTAATGAAAAACCCAAATTTTGGACAAGGAACAAAAATGCCAATGATGGTAATGTTGAAACACATAATGTTAAACTGA
Source organism: Sequoia sempervirens (assembly GCA_007258455.2). Taxonomy (NCBI): domain Eukaryota; kingdom Viridiplantae; phylum Streptophyta; class Pinopsida; order Cupressales; family Cupressaceae; genus Sequoia; species Sequoia sempervirens. The sequence continues at coordinate 653 of VDFB02076333.1, forward strand.
TCTTCAACTTGTTAGGAACCACAACCAAGGTGGATCAAAACATCAATCAAGGAACTAATCAAAATGTCAACTCGTCTAATAACCAAAGTGGACACAATCAAAGTAATGCCCCATCAAAATTTCCACCATATCACACATAATCAAACCATAGAAAATTCACTTCTTTGGGTCAATCACACAAATCTACATTGAGAGAACTTCTTGAAAATAACCTCATAACACTACCTAACACTCAAGGATTCAAACCCAAAGTAAAATTGTCATGGTGGAATGATGCCCATTACTGTGAATTTCATCGATGCAAAGGTCACCTAATGAATAGTTGCATGTAATTGAAACATAAAATACAAGACTTGATAGATGCCAAAATCACATGAATAGAGGGACTCCAAACAATGCAGATCTCAGAGCATTCAAAAATCCCTTACAGAACTACAAAAAAGAGGAGTCCTCTACAATGAATAATAAGGAAAAGAACATAAACTATGTCCATGATACTGTCATAAACCATATCTCAGCAGCGGAAAACCAAATGAATACTATTGAAACCCATGATAGCAAAAACATTACTGCAAATGATGATATGATCTATGACATTCCAATTGAACCAGAACAAGATATCATTATCCTTGAAAATCAAATCAATGACATCCAACCAGACATGAATGCAAATGATACTCAAATCAATGTCATCAAAATCAATGGAAAACAAGACAGCATACCAGTGAATGCCACGACAAGAGCATAGGCCAAATGTGTCTTAAAAGGAGGTTCATCTAAAACATTTGTAGCATCGCCCAATCAATACAACATAGTGGACCAATTACAAAAGATCCCTACACATATATCAATATTGGAATTTCTCAAAATTTAACCTTCCCACAAAGAGATCTTGGAAAAATACTTAGTGGACACAACGGTGCCAATGAATCTAGAAGTTTGTAAATTCAAAGCCATGGTGAGACATTTAACCACACCACATTGCCTATCCTTTTTCAAAAATGATGACACATCCATTTCTCATCCCCAAAATGTTGCTCTCCATATTGAAATCCTGGTCCATAAACATTGTGTCAAACGTGTCCTAATAGATGGAGGAGTCGGCCTGAATATATGTACTTTAAAACTTGTTCATGCCTTGGTATTTTCTGAGAATGCAATTGATTCAAAGAAAAAGATTACAATAAAAGCATACGATGATGAGGAAAGAGCTTCATAGGGATTAATCATCCTACCTATTCAAGTGGGACCAATCCAAAAAGATGTAATCTACCAAGTCTTAGATAGGGATTTGACCTACAACATGCTATTGGGTCGACAATGGATTAATGAGATGCAAGCAGTCCCTTCAACATATCACCAATGTCTGAAATTTCCTTGTGGTTGTCAAGAAATTACCATTTCAACTGATTCAAATAGTCCCCAGTATTGCAATACCCTGAAATCTATCCAAGATATCTTTATACCTCATAATAGAGAAGCTTCCATTCCCACTACTTCCAATGATCGGGGCCATACAAGTTCCTCACTCAAACTGCTGGTCATTTCCACAAATCATGACAATCAATCCAGTTCCATGTCTAAACAATCTGAGAAGAAAGAAGAAGCTACTCCATCCACCTCCTCAAATCCCAAAACACAACTGAATTCCTTGTCAAAACAATTTGATGAAAAATTCCAAATCAAAGATAAAGGTGTTGGTGAATACTTCTTTGAACAGTCCTTGTGTCTTTCACACTTTTCTTCTCCAAAAGATTATGGACAACCCTCTACATCAACACAACAGACTCCACAACCAGTTACTAAATTTTATGGACGATTCATAAAAGAGAGCACATCTTTGATGAAGAAGAAGACAAAGACATCCTAAACTGGCTTTATAAAGATAAAGAAGAATCCCAAGCAGCAACTGCAACTGTGCAAACAACTAAATACGGAAAAGGTTTCCCTATCTTGGAAAAGATGGGATATGAAGGGAAAGGTCTCGTGGGTAAAAGAAAAGAGGGAATCATAGAACCAGTTCAACCCATTTTAATCAATCCAAAAGGCAAGACTAGACTGGGTTATAAAGAGGATGCAAAAGAAAATATGGTTGAAAGAATCCTACAGTTACAAGCCAGTGAAGAACATGAGACTAATTCCAATGAATATGAGTGGGATTCACTCATAAGAGTCTTGTCATGACAAGGACATTGATTTAGTACATAAATATGCAACCCTACTCGAAGAAGGACAAGGATTAGGTTCTAGACCGTTTGAATTCGGATCGCAACACCTTGATGATTCTAATGTAGACAATTCAACTCAGAGTGAAACAGATAATTCGGAAGAGAGTTACCTTCTAGACCTTGATTTTTCTATTGGAAAAATTGAATACATCGCTATCTTAACCCTTACCATTTCCGATCTTAACTCGTCTGGTAACTACTTACCTTTAGTGCATCCTAAGCTTATAGATTGGGACCTAACTAAGCCATTCGACATCCCTACATTTTTTAATGATGACACCATCATCAATTTCCTGTATGCCAATGATCCCAAAATAGATTCCACCAATGAACATCATAACAAGGCTTCCATAAAGGAGAGTATCAAATCATCCAGCTACAAAATGAATAATATAGGAAATAGATATTATATTGAAAACCATTCAATGGCAGTACCAGATCTGGAAAAAGTAAAAACAAAGAGCGCATCCAATGGTGAAAACCTCTCTGAGGCATCAAAGGATGGAAGATTTGATACACTCCCAAAACATTTTCAAGAAAGGTCAAAGGTCTTGATTGAACCCACATAGTTTGTGAACATTGGAAATGAAGAGACAGTGAAGAATATCCATCTAGCAGCATCATTGACAGATTAGGAAAATCCAAGTTTTCTCAAATTTTTCACAGAGAAACAAATCAAATTTTCTTAGTCATATGCTAATATGTCGGGAATTGATCCAGAACTCATCATGCATCATCTATCATTACCTCCAAGAGTGAAACCAGTCAAACAGAAGTTGAGAAGAATGCATTTCCATATCTCATTATTGGTAAAGGCGGAGTTGAAGAAATTGTTAGATGTTGGATTCATTATACCCATTGACTATGCCGAGTGGATCTCCAATATAGTACCAATCTCAAAACCTAAAAATAGCATTCGCATCTACACATATTTCTAGGATCTTAACAAAGCTTTTCCTAAGGATGATTTTCCTTTGCCCAATATAGATATCATAGTAGATTTGACGGCAGGACATGGTATGCTATCGCTGATGGATGGCTTTTTTGGGTATAATCAAATCAAAATAGCCCCAAAAGATCAAGATAAAACTATTTTTACTTGTCCATGGGGAGCCTTCTGTTGGAATGTTATGCCCTTTGGTTTGAAAAATGCAGGAGGTACCTACTAATGTGCCATGACAACAATTTTTCATGATATGATGCATACCTTCATGGAAGACTATGTGGACGATTTATTGTCCAAATCATATACCAGGAAAGGGAATTTGGAGATCCTAGATAAAATTTTGACCAGATTGGAAAAATTCAATGTGCGGCTAAATCCCAAGAAATGTGTGTTTGGAGTGACATCAACAATACTCCTGGGTTACATAGTATCAGAAAAATGAATTGAGGTGGACCCAGACAAAGTCAAAGCCATTATGGAAATGCCACCACCAAATAGCATTGGCCAACTTCATTCTCTACAAGGGAGGTTTCAGTCAATCTGTAGATTCATTTCACAGCTGCCAGACAAGACCCATCCCTTCACTTATTTGCTACATAAAAATGTTTCTTTCTGATGGAATGAATAATGTGAAGGAGCCTTCAACCATTTGAAACAATATTTAATGAATCTTCATGTCCTAGTACCACCATCATAAGGGAAGCCACTACTGTTATATATTGCTATAACAAAGACATCATTGGGAGCCCTATTAGCACAAGAAGACTCAACAAGAAAAGAACAAGTAGTTTATTACATCAGTAGGACACTAAATGGCTATGAAATCAACTATACCTCTATTGAAAAGGCCTGACTAGCAGTAGTATTTTCTACTCTACAACTACGACACTACATGCTAACTCACACCATCAAGTTGATAGCCAAAATTGATCCTCTCAAATATGTCCTCAGTAAAGAAAACCTAATAGGGAGATTAGCTAAATGGGTCATGATACTCAGTGAATTTGATATCTAATATGTAGATAGGAAAGCCATAAAAGGACAAGTGATTGCTAACTAGTTAGCAGAGGCACCATTACTAGATAATAATCCTTTACACATTGAATTTCCAGATGTTGATGTTCTTATTGTGGCTGCAAAATAATGGACACTGTACTTTGATGGATCAAACACCCAACACGGATTAGGATCTGGAATCCTATTTGTCACCCCACAAGGACATACCATACCAAAATCATACAGACTGATGTTCCCTTGTACTAACAACATGGCAGAGTATGAAGCATTAATCATTGGCATCAAAATAGCTATAGAGTGGAAAGTCCTAGAATTGCAAGTGTATGGGGATTCTCAGTTGGTCATTAACCAAGTCAATGATGATTATCAAACAAGAGATGACAAATTGATGCCTTACAAGAGAATGTTAGACAATTTCAAGAAATATTTTGTGGATATCAAATTTGAGCAAATTTCAAGAGTGGACAATAAAGTCGTTGATGGCATGGCTACTATTGCCTCCTTGTTACAAATTCTAGAGAAAAGAAGTCGTTATGAGTTCTTGGTGGAACAATTGTTTTCCCCTGCCTATGATGGTACAGAATCCCATGTCATATGTCACCTATTTGATACCAACACCTCAATCTATAGTGAAATTTATACCTACCTGAAAGATAACACTCTTCCACTTGACTTGTCACAAAACCAAAAATGCAATCTCATTCGCCAAGCCACCTAACATACACTTATAGCAGATGTACTATACCGATGAGGTCTTGATGAACTCTCTTATGATGTCTAGAACATAATGAATCTGAAATGGCTTTACAAGAAGTCCATGAGGGAGTATGTGGAACATATTCAAGTGGCCTAACCTTAGCCAAGAAACTTCTTGGATTAGGATATTATTGGCCAACTATGGAAAATGAGCCTTTTTAGTTTGTGAAGAAATGTCATAAATGTTAGATTTATGGCAACCTTATCCATGCACCAACACAAGAACTTCAACCTTTTGCATCCACATGCCATTTTTTCAATGGGGACTAAATCTTGTTGGTAAAATTCATCCATCTTCATCAAACGGACACAAGTTTATCATCATAGCTACAGAATACTTCACAAAGTGGATTGAGGTTGTTCCTTTAACCAACATCACAGGAAAGTAGATTTCATCATTCATCCTTAACTACATTATTTGTAGATATGGAATTCCCTAATCCATAGTCACTGACAATGGAAGACCTTTCAAAAATCAAGACATGCAAGAATTGTGTGAGAAGTTAAATATCCAACATCACTTCTCCACACCATATTATCCCCAAGGGAGTGGTCAAGAAGAGGCTTCCAATAAGACTATTCTCAATATTTTGAAGAAAACTGTCAATGATACGGGACTTGATTGGCATATCTAGTTAAACCCTACCTTGTGGGAATACCGCACCAATATTTGCACACCAATAGGAGCTACACCATATGCTTTGGTATATGGGTCTGAGGCCATTGTACCTATTGAAGTTGAAATACCATTGCTTTGAGTTTATTTAAAAGGAATCATCCCTTATGAAGATTACCAAGTCTCTAGATTGCAAGAACTAGAACTATTAGATGAGTGGCACCAACATGCATTGAATCACCTGAAATCCTACCAACAATGTATGTCCAAGAATTATAACCACAAGGTCAAACCTAGAACTTTCCAAGTTGGTGACTTAGTCTTGAAGGAAAACCCACGCAATCAGCAAGACAAAGAGAAGAAAGGAAAGTTTGAACCAAATTGGTTCGAACCTTTTATCATTATAGCAACTTATGGTGTAGGAGCATATCAGTTGTCTATGCTAGAAGGGGAACAATTTGACGAACCCATGAATAGTCTTCATCTTAAGAAATTATATGCATAGGTCAGTCGATGTATCAGAAAAAGTCCTAAAGAAATCCAAAAACATTAGAAAAATTCCTGAAGAAATCCAAAAAAATTAGAAAATGTCCTTAAAAAATGGTTACCCTGGTGAAAACCTAGCAAACAGGCATCTTGATAACGACAAAAAGAAATCAAAAGAGAAAATACAAAAAAAAAAAAAATCTGAAAATCTGAAAAAAGTGCAATAAAAGGAAGTGGTGAAAACCTAGCAATAGGCGCTATTTGTGACATGTTGGCTTCTTCCTCTATGGAACATGTGATCACTAGCTTGGTATCATTACCTACCACATCCTTCATTCAAGTTGCATATACATACCTTGTTGTGTCGGTCACATCTCACCTTGGCTTCTTGAACATTGTGCATATCCATAATAAACTAGCTTGTTTCCACTCGGGTAAAATCCTGACCTTGCTAGGGGCAACAAATCTTGAGCTTAAATCAACAGACAAACAACAAGAAGACAAACATGGCGAAAACATTGATCATAGTGAAATCAAACATAGAACATAAATCACCATCGAAAATGCATCAAACATCCTTGTCACGTCAAAAAATTCAAAAATAGGTCCAAAATTAGAAAATCCCTAAAAAGGTCAAAAAATCCAAAAATCCAAAAATAGAGTCATGGTTGAATTGTGTTGTCGCAGTTCCTTGTAATTAAGTGTATGTTTATATCCTGGTCCTGTAAATTGGTCGAGTCGGTCGAACTACGTGGTCTCTACGTGTATAACATAGGCAAGGCTAATCTTTGATCAGCCCCTAAGGCCCCTAGGATAAGTCTTTAGGTTAGGTTCTTGGTCAAAATCTTAGAAAACACCTAAAAGTTGGAAATTTGAAAAATCCAAAAATAGGGAAAAATCATGGTTACAAGGATGATGCTATTCTGAATCACAGTTTTAACACTTTCACACAAATGTTTGAAATTGTTTGTATTATGATTGATGTTATCATTTCTCAGGAGCAATTCAAGGATGTCAGAGAACTAGAAAAGCTATGATTGAGAATGATATTTTTCTTTGTCTGATGCCTGTGAGTTCATCATTATTACTACGGGAATTGTCATGGGATGTGCTCTACAAAGTATCACTGATGACATTCTGGATTCACAGAAGAAAAGTGTTAATTCTTGTTTGTTTAAGCAAGGGATGCTCAGGTCATCTTGGTCTAATTATACCTAGATGCTTGTGTTAACTTGCACTCAAACATTATGGAAGTAGTACTCAGGTCATCATGGTTCAGTTTTACCATTGATGTTTGCATTCACTTTCAACATCTTTAAAGGCTCAATGATGACAATAGGCATCAACATATGTAAGATAATCATTCATTCATTACATGCATGCATTAGGTCATAATATTTGGATCAAAAAATACAACACATAAGTTACCATGCATATCATACATCCATAGGACCATATAAATTCATTCATTCATTATTAGAATCATTCATCTCTGCATTAATATCATCTTGCCTATCATACATCATACAACATTGCACCCAAAAAAATACAAAAATAATATGTAGGAATTTGCATAGAACCATAGGATCATAACATGTATTGCATCCATGGCATATAATATCATCATCATAAAGCATCGCATAACATACATGACATAGAAATTAAATGCATCCATCATAATAAATCAACATGCATAAACACATAGGATCATCATCATCACTGCATATATATCTCAAAAAATATGTCAAATGTACAAGGATATCTAAATGTCAAGAAATACAACATCAAAATGTGGCCATATCAAGATTCAGTGTATACATTAGGGTATAGCATAAAATGAGGAAAAACTATGTGGTGCTACCTCCCAAAGTTGTCGGCATTGTTGAACCTGTACCCCCTACTGCACCTGAGGGACTCGAACCTAGATCTCTTTGATCCCCTGGTAATGGCTATGTCACACCCATGCTCACTATCTAAGACTGAGATCTACTAGTCTGAGACCAGGTAAAGCTTTATCGCCCCTTAGGTGGGACCAAATCATGATATCGATCTCTATAAAATTGAAGCTCCTAAGAAGTGTGGCGTATCTCCCTAAAATAATTTGTAGCTCCCATGGTCATAGCAGCCTGTTGTAACCTCTCTATAATGGCCTCTACCTACTCAACCCATCATCTCAGAGCTTCTCTCTCTACAATCAGCGTTGTAACCTATCCTTGTGCTTGTCCCTAACCCTGTAGATTTGCCAACTATTGTCGGGCAGCATCTCTCTCGACTGTCAAAGTCTGAATCTGACCCTATGCCTATAAGAGTTGTGCCTTCACCTAAGTCAGCAGTTGTGTTTGTGTCTATAACTACCCCTGTAACTGTGTTAGCTTCCCCTGAACAGTCTAAACCTATGTGTGCAAAGCAGTGCTTTGTGACTGTTGCTACTAAGAAGGAAAGCGTATGTGTACCCATTGATGTGATGTTGCAACCAAGGATCACCTCCAATGAGGCACTCTGATGTCAAAACTAGGATGTGTACCACATCCTCCATCCCCTCATCTCCTCCACCTCCTCTCATGTCATCTCCTACATCACCATCATCACCCTCCTCTCCCTCCTCCTCACCCCTGCCATCCCTGCCTCGTCTCCGTCTGGTTGGTCTATCCTTGTCATCCTCAAATGGTGGCATGGGCTTGTCAGGCCTTGAAATCCTCAAAAATGGATGTTGAACACACTATTTCATGTACTCATCACTCCTATAACCCTCAACTATCTTTGGATGATAGTCCCAGAGCACCGGTTGTAAATGCATGAACTCCTCATATGCAACATAGTAGGACAATGTCAATCCCCACTCTATGACATCATGTTGCCTATGGGCATACAGGGTCGATCCCTGCAGCATCCCTTACACTCGACCATACTATCTCAGTACCCTTGGTAACAAAAATCTCTCAATGATGTATGGATTCCACCCAATAAGATATCTAGCTATCATAAAATAAGGAACCTCCAAATGGTCCTCTATCCACTACATCCAAATCATCGAGAACTCGTCACCAATACTCTAGTTTTCCTAGCTTATGCTGGAAAATTGTGCCAACATAGCAATAAATGTATGGCCTCTCGAATGGTTAGAATTTGTCAGTCTCAGGTCGTGTAACCGCAATGTGCTCCCAAGCCCAAATCTGGAGCAATGTGACTCTAGTAGACAAGTTGGCTCCTCCCAGATATACCACCTAGTGCAAATCATGATATAGGTGAGAAAGCATGCATGACTCCCAAGCAAAATAGGTCCCAAACTGAACCATTTGCTCTAGTTTGTGCCCCCAACCAACAGAAAACCCCTTTTCCCTCTTGTTGAGACATAAAAAGCCACCAACAAATCCTGCAAGAATGGAAGGCAAAGGTACATCATTGGAAAATATCTCTAACCATGGAATCCAACATCCAGCAATCTAATCATCATGAAAAAGTCTGTGTAACACATTTGTACCTCCCTGCTCAGTCAAGTCATAGGTCACAATGTCACCAACCATGGGAATCTGCAAAATCCTGTACACATCCTCCAGTGTGACAATCATCTCTCTAGTGGGCAGATTGAAAGTGTTGCAGTCAGTATGCCACCTCTCTACTAGTGCTGTCAAAAATCCCTAGTTAATCCTAACCCGAGGCATATCAATCAGTGAAGACAAACCACATCTCTCAACAATATCTCTCTTGATGTGAGACAGTTGTGGTATCATCTCCCATGTCAGCAGAAATTGCTCTCAAGACTGAAGATTATCTAAATCCATCTCCTATCATTTTGAAAGCATCACAAATCAGCATATCAATCAAATCAAAATCAACAAATCAATCAATCAACCTATCAATCCTCTTGATATTTTCATCAAATCTCATCAACATTTTTTTTTTGACTCTCACCTATCATGAGATCAAAACAACATCATCATTAGTGCATCTCGCCTATCATGAGGTCACTACATCATCTTTCCTATCATCAAAAACTTAATCAACAGCTAAAAGCGATTAAACATCAACATTCAGGGAGAAAATAACAAACATCTTCATTTTGTCTTGAAAGTGCCAAAATAGATCATGGAGGCGCAATTTCGGGTGAATGCGCCATTTTGTGGCTTGGAGGTGCCATTTTTTGCAAATGCGCCAAAAAATCACGTTGAGGCACCATTTCAGTTGAAAGCGCCAGACAAAAGGGAAAAAGCGCCATTTTAGCTAAAAGCGCTAGAACAAGGTGCCAAAGCGCCAAAACCCTAAAATTGACCCTTGGCCACTTTGAAGCACCATTTTGAAACTCCTAGGTGACAAAATTGAAGCACCAAAACTATTGCCAAAAGCACCAAAACTCCTAATCTAGGTGCCACAAAAAACTTCAAAAATGCTAAAAGATTTTGCAATTTTACAATTTGAATTGAAAAATGTGACAAAAATTCATTTTCAAATCACCAAGCAAGGTTTTGAAATTCTTACCGGAGGTCCGTATCCTGCTAGTCGATTATGTCGTCATACCTACTCGAATCGATGATGCTGTAGAGGGATCACCATCTTGCTCAGAAGCTCCAAAATGATCTCTCCCTCCAAAAAAAATTCAAAATTTAATTACCACAAATGAACTCCTTTTTACTTTTTAACTCTTAATAAGCGTAATTAAAGGGGTTAATTTTGGTGGCATTATTTAAATTTCTTTGAGAGGCAATTAATTGGGGCAGCTTGCAATCTTTCATATCGGGAGATAAATTGTTAGAATACCATCAAATTAGGATTTTATCATCATCACCATCATAAATCAATTGAAATTTTCAAAAATCATCAAAAATCCTTTTCATCACAAATTTCTTGATTTATCCCCTGAGGGGGCATATAGTCGTAATCCTCTGAAAACATTGTCCAGGGCATTATTAAAAATTTTAGCAGCACTAGTAAATTTTTCTTTGAAGTAATTCATAAACACATCACTTCAAAGAGGGTTAAAATGTATACACTCAAAATTGGTCTAGAGAATAGTAATTAAATATTGATTATTTAGTTAATAATTTTTGTATTCCTCTACTATATAAATAAATCAAATTTATTTACATAGTTCCTTTTCTCTTAATTCTTCTATTCCAATTCACCTCTTTCACAATTTATTTAAAATGAGAAAATCTAAATAATTTGTTTTATTTTCATTAACTTCCCTCTCACTTAATTCAAATTTTTAAATTTGAATTCCATCACATTTCAACATACTTTTCTCTACCTACCTTCCACCTCACCCTCCAACTCACCATGTGTCACATGAAAATGATTATTATTATTTTCTAAATTGGATAATTATTCTCAAAAATTTAACCACCTTGAGGACACATGGCTCCTTCATCCAAATGATTCCCTCTTGCACTTAGCAAAATGGTTTTATTAAAGGGAACATTTACCTTGTTTTCTCTATCCTCTTCATTCTTCTTCGTCGGATTCTTCAAATTAAATCTTGATCACTCATGGCTGCCAACTCACCCAATGCCTTGAAAAAATCTATAAATTGAGCCCAATTTACAGCTTTTGCATAAGGAGCAATTGCATAATCTTACTCTGCAGAATTTCACTTGAGTTTTTAGAGCTTCATTTGCATTTTTGGCTTACCATTTAGAATAGATTGTCAATTTAGATTAGAATCATGGATCCTTTAGATGTTTCTTAGTTTGTTTCAATTTAGCATTTAGAATCATTTCCACATCATTATCATTATTTTAATTTTATTCTACATCATTCACATATCATTTGTATGCAGTTGTACATTTCACCATATCACTTTATCACTCCATCCAGTAATCATCCAATCATGTAGATGTAGGTTTATAATCTACATTGTAAATGGATAGGCTACTCGTTTCTTAGATGACATCTCAGGGATTTGTGTAGGAATAAGATCTGAGAGCACAAATGGCTAGGACATTTAAGATTAGAGGAGGATGTGAAGTTTTTAGAGAATTTTTTTTATTAAACTATGTTTGATTTAGATAGGTTCTTTAATATAATACTTCCCATCTAAGTGTGTTTGTTTTGATATAATTCATGCATATTTTCTAACACATAGTTCCAAATTTCAGCGACCATGTGACATTATGGACCATGACCATTTGATGTTTTTTTGATGGATGGTTGTAGTTGCATTCCTAAAGTATATCTCTCAAGCACTAGATTTGTGAATTGAAACCTCTAGAATTACACTAGAACCATTAGATTTTCATAAATCAATGGTTGAGATTTTATTAATTATTTAGATTTTGTATATCATCATGCTCTTGTTTACCATTTAATTTTTCCTAAGTCATACCAAAATATTTTATGACAAAGCCTTAAATCTTAACTCTTTAATCCTAAGGGTCGAGTCTCATCAACCTAGCTATGTCCCCATTTTAAAAATAACTTTATAGTTTACTTGCATGTGCACTATGTAGCCATCTTGTCATCTATCACAGGCATACCTTTTAAGCACTTGTTTATAAGGATTCAAGTGTTGAAATAAATGTTAATTGTCACATCAATGATAGTGGTGAATTTAAAAATGATAAGTGTGATTTCATACTGATCAAGTGTTCATGCTAACTTCTATATATACTTCACCAACTTGATGTTCTTCATATCATTTATAATATATTTGGCATTGATTTATTTCTTCTCTATTCTCAATTTAACTGAGATATTATGGAGTCTTCATGGTGTGTCATGCAACCCAAATGTTTTTGGGAGAAAAGAAGGGATGATGCATACGACAGGCGAAAGTTGGGTATGGTTTTTACAATTCCTTGTGTGTAGGTTGAGGATGCTATAAGAATAATTGTGGGTTGGGAATGGCTTCATAATTACCCTCGTGCTCTATATTATGAGGTAGCTTTGGCTTTAAAGTCCAATTGCATGGAAATTTTGCTCTATAAATATTTGGTGAAGACGCTGGCAATATGTTATTTGCAACCTTTCATTTACTCTATTTCTTCGTTGGAGTTGGCACTAGAGCATTACAATTTTTAAAGTGGGTTAGCGCCTATTAGTGGAATCTTCAGGAAAGTGGAATTGCATGCTTCTACAGTGCAGGCTCTTTCCCTATTTAATATGAGATGGGGTCTGCTATGTGATACGAAAACTAAATCATTAAAGAGTCTGGAGTTTTGGAGGAAGGTTTTGGGTGATTTGCTTTTCTTCTCTGTTGTTAATTTGTTAAATTCAATTCACATTCTATTCAAACAACTGGTTGATGGCCTCAGCTAATATTACAAAAAAAAATAGTAATGAATTGTGTGATGTGTCACGTGTCTATATTTTATTGTATAGCGTAACAGTTCTTGTAATATGTACTTTGTGACTAGTTTTTTGTCACAGTTAATGGCTTTTTGGCCATGCTTGTTATGTACTATGTACTTCATTCTTTAGCAATAGCTACTTAAATTAAAATGCTTTTTGTGGTTCTATTCTTGTAAATCCCTTTTGCTTTGATCAATATAAAAATGTTAAATGTGGCTTTTAAAACTAATAGTAATAATTATCAACATATAGTTCTGATCATAAGTGAGTGAAATTTATTGTGACTTATTAGTGGACATTGATAATGATTAAGGTAAAATGAAACATTTAATTCTCTCTTTTCGATGCGTTGGAGTACTCTACCTTTCATTTATTCTATTGAAATTCTCAATTTGGCTATGGTACTAAGCGACGGTGTAGATTAATACCATATGAATAGCTAGAATGATTGATTGGATAGCTTTATATTGAAAATTGCACGATGTACTCTAGAATCATAGATGATGATGTCAATATTCTAATGATTTTGACAATTGACAGCATGCATGACACTACTGATTTTGATAATTGATAGCTTGTTAGCTTGAGGTATATTTTACAACTTTGCATGTAGCCAGCTTAAGGTACCGATTAAGTTGGATTTTTGGTTTGCATGAATCACAATTATTACTATTTAGTAGTAACTATACACGATGCAGAAATGAAAGACACTTTAGCGCAGGGGAAGAAGACATTATTTCCTTCTTTACCTTTTTCATGTGGAGGGATCACATTCGAGAGAAAAGCATTTAGTGTGGCACATGATCTTTTGAAATTTTTTGATTTTGATGTTATCTGTCACTGGTAGTATGATCCATGTGACACCATTAAATCAATGATTATGCTCAATAAGAATGTTGGAAGTAGAATTCAACATCAAAGGAAACCCTTGCTTGAAAACTTGAGAAACAAGGATTCTTGGGATGAGGTCAAACTAGCAATGGAGAAAAGTGTTGCTGAGAATGGTATTTCTTTTGAACAATTGTTAGCAAAAATTATGGCATTGCATCGAAAGACAATTAGGAGGTACAATTTTTTTATGAAAAAAGTCAAAAACCATCTAGTAGAGTAAAAATGCCAGATTCTCTAGAGAAGGAAGTTACAGAAAAAAATTGGTCACGATCAAAAATTACTGCCTTTTGGTCTATGAGGAAGGAGCTAGGTGATCCAAGATTATGGAGATAACGAAGAAGATCTTGAGTTTAGAAAATTATGGAATATAGAGAATCTGGATGAATGAGGAGATGAAGAAAGTGATGATGAATCTAATGATGATAGGGAAGAAGAAATCCATGTCAATTTCAAACTTGGTTTAAGTGAGGCCACAAAAGAAGTTTTACTATAGGAGTAGCCATAGTTGAAAAAATGGGTTATGAAGGTGGTCCTTTGGGGTCCCAAAGACAAGGCCCTTGGATGGTAACATATGTAGAGCATAGAAAACTAGATGGGCCTTGGGGTTGGAGGTGAAAAAGTAGACCTAGGGCATACAGGTCAATTTGTTAGAGCTTTAAATCCTCATCCTCATGGTCAGACACAGTCGCAACAAGGGCATACCCATGGTGGAGGGCCTAGTGTAATTGGAACTACCTCTAGTGATGATGGTATGGGTAGTAGTACTAGTAGTGGTCAACATGTGCTACAATAGCAAATTACACACAAAAGGCGAACAACACAATGTACAAAAGAAACACTAGGTGATCAAGGCATACAGAAGAGGCAAAGGATTTTGACAAGTCCAACTCCAAGTCACACTACTAGTGGATCCACCACAAAGGATTTATTTCCAGGCACTCCCCCATTGCTAGTTAGTTTGGTTGTGACATCATTAGCAACTACAAGTACTCCTATTCCTTCACCATTCAAGCATTACATTGTTCCTGCATCCCCAAGTTTTTATTACATTGAAGAGTTTAAAAAGAAATCAAAATTGAATAAAAAAGAAAAGAAGCAATTGATGGAGAGTGTGTCTACTCTAACTTCAAAGCCTACAAAAACCATGGTATTACCCACATTTGACACAAGTAAAGAAATTATGGAGTACACAATTCTTGTTCCCACGGTTCAAAACAAACCAGCAAATCAGATGGCTCCATTTGAATTCAAGGTGAACAATTTTCAATTGTATTTTCCTAGACTTAGAAATATTGACAAAATTAATGTATCAAAGAAGAACAATGAATTGGTGTACACATCATTGCTAAAGAGAGATACAGAGAAAAAAAGGTTGTAGACTCAAATTGAAAAGTTATAGGCAGACCTAGCAAATGAGAAAGCAAAGAGGAAAGCAACAAATAACAAGAGCAATGAATTAGAAAAAAGAATTAAAAAATCTGCCTCTACATCAACAAGCAAAGAGGATAAGCAGAATGAGACTACAATGAATGAACTGAAGCAAAGGCTAGATGAGAGCAACAATAAATATGATGAGGAAAAATCCACTTCAAAAAAATTAAGACTAAGCATTGCAAATGGAAATGCACAGTGGGAACAAAAATTGGAGGGAAAAAGAAATGAAAGATTGGAGGTAGAGCTGATGGAAGCAAAAAAATGAAATTAAGTCTTGTCAAAATAAGTTATCTACATTTTGTAGAGAAACAATGAGGCATATGAAACAAAAGATCTAGGATGAAATAATGCAGGGGATTGATCATTTGTGTGACATGTTTCAATTGATTGATGCTATCAGACAACATCATAATAAGCTCAACAAATATTTAATAGACAACAAAAATGTGTTGGCATTAGAGAAATCAGCAAATCAAATTCAAAAAATAGTCTACAAAGCTAGTGACAATGTTTTGAAATCAAAAGGGATTACTAATCGGCTTGCTGCATCAATGAGGTTGTCATATGTCATTGAAAAGTGTTTGAGAATGTGTGAAACAAAGGAATATTTTAATTTGGATGCAGACAAGTTGAAGAAGGTGGATGAAAAGGTAAGGAACTTCACAGAGTTTGGTTTTCCAAAGGCTTTTGACACAAATGAGCAATTTGTTGGAAAGAATGATTTCGGAAAGAAGATGGAGGATGCAAGGAAGATTGATTTGGACTAGTTTCCTCAAAACCCAGATGTGGTGACCTATTTCGATTCCACCAAACCATTGCTAACCCCAAATGCAAAATTGACTAAAGAATCCAAGACAAGTTCAAATTTGAATCATGAATTGTTAACAAATCTTCAAGTCAAATAGCATCAGTCAAAAAAAATGACAATTCCAACACCTGAAGAGTGGAAGTTGCTAGAAAGATGATGCAATGATTTAATTTTTGATAATATGAGTTTCCAAGTTCCAACTCAGCTCTGTGCAGAGTTGTCTTTGAGAAATATTTTGCATTGCCAATGCCTTTATGTATTCCTTCATGTGATAATCAATTTAAAAGCTCAAATTTAGACTTCAATAATGTGTTGATGTTCAATTATCTATATTATTTATTATATCATTTGAAGAAAAAATATGGTAGTGGTTTCAACTTCTAGATACACTTTAAACGATTGTTGATGGTCATTGTTGTATATGATACTAATACTATTGTTAATATGTTATTAATCTAATAAGCATTGAGTTGAGTGATGAATCACTAAGTACATGCTCAAGTTTTACTTTTAACACAATTAAAATATGGACTATAAGGTTATTTTAATTATAGACATCCATAATCTTATTGAAATTGCATTACAATTCACACATCAATACTCAATCTCCATGACTACTTAGTAGATCCACTAAAAATTTATATGAATTCATGCTTTAATCAAGGTATTTTAACTAGTTCATTAAACCAGAGCCACAATTAAAACATGCATCAATGCATATTGCATAGTATTAATGTCAAAGAAGATTAATGAAAGATCATTGATCATATTTCATTAATAATTCATGTAAAATGTTACAGCTGAAGAGATGATAGACTCAAAATAAGGGAGAAAAATAAGCTTAGTCGCTAGTCATCAGAGTTTTATAACCTTGTCGCGGAGTTCTAAATTTTCATAACTTCTCAATTCCATAACTTGGTTGATGGTTCACTTTGTTGAGTTGCAAGTCTTTCTTGGTCATATTTCAAGTCGGTGGGTCAGAGGTTTCAAAAACTTTGAAACTTCAGACTTTGGTTCTAAGGTTCCAAGTTTTAACGACCATGCGACATTATGGACTTATCTTGCCTTTCAAAGGTGTCGTCATTTGACACCTCATTGAATGCTATGTACGGACTAATATAAAATATAAAATATCACAATTTCATGGAATACAACATAAAATATCATCAACTAAAGTTTGACTTTGGACTATGATTCATGAAGTGCAATATAAAATAAAATATCATGAAGTGCAATGATTTACAATTTCATTGAATACAGTATAAAATATCATCAACTACAGTATGGAACAATGGAAACTGATCCATGAAGTGTAGTATAAATACCTAAAAGCTACTAATTCTCTTCTAATTCCATTTCCCAAATGGAGTCAAGGTCCTCAAATTGACATTCATCGTCAAATAAAGTAAAAGAGCCATCTTGAATTTGATTCCAAGTCTGCTTTTCATTTTCTTCTGTCTTTGTCTCAAATTCAACATCCATTGTGTGATTTGTGTCAATTTCATTTGTCCCAGTCGTACTGCCACTGCCACCAATACCAGTGTTTAGAATTGGAGTGTTGCACAACCCAGTCCTTTCTTTCACATGAGGACCTCTAGATTGCGAGTTCCCTTTCAAAAGGAAAATTAAAGACATTATACGCAATTCCTTTCAACCTCAAGCAATTTTCCAATTTCTTGTCTAGTTTGTTTCTTAACTTTGATTTCAAAAACCCCAATGTACTGAAAACTCTCTCATCCTCCACCAACCCAATATCATTGTTTGACATTTATTAGCAAGTTTGAAATATTCTAATATCGAACCACACAATATTTCACTCTAACCTAAGTTTTTCCAAACCTTTTATATTGATCCCAGTTCAAATACCTTCTCCTTTCCCATGGATTTATACTGGTCCCTCATAACTGTTGCAAATCTCCCAAATTGTTTTCTAAGATTAGCTTCATTTAAAATTTCTTCTATTTTCTACTCATCGTATGTTACACTTTTCAAAAATTGTTCAATCAAGATTTTTACTTGATCGTGAAAATATTTTGGGTTCTCCCGATTTTCCCAAAATTGAGGATACATAATACCCATGTCTTCAAGTATTTCATGTCAAGGGAATCCTTCACATATCTCTGAGGAAAGAGATTTTGTAATTTCCTTCAAATTATTACTAACAGATTTAACAATGCCTTTAAAATATTCCTCCTTAATAGCTATTTCTCTGCTAGAGCGCCTGGCTGTCTTACAATGGTACATTGGTATCTCATATCCACATACACAGATACATAAGTGCCTACTTTCATTAAACTGTAAATAATTATCAGGATTATTCAAATCAGTAATTTTTTGCCACATGAAATAATTTGGGCCATCTTGTGTTAGATCTAGATATAGATGATCAAGGGCCAAACATGTATATTTACGTAGATTGGCATACTCATTAATATACATAGTTTTGTCTTGGTATTTCTTCACAAGATTGTTCATCTCATCCAGCATGGGGAGAAGACTAGCTAAAGTCAAGAGTGTCTCTATATCACTTAACCTATGTAAGAGGTCAAGAGCTTTGTTTATTGTGTTGTGATGCTCATACATCACTCCAATCAAGGAATGATATTCTGAAAGAACTCATTGCACTAGTCCATGAAGGGAGATCCATCTAATATCAACATCCTTAAGAAGCTTATTTCCTAGTGTTATTCCCTGAGCAAAATTTTGAAATTTTGCGAAACGTTTGGGACTTTGGCAGAAGTATGTGTGGATCTCGCAGACTAGATTTTTAACTTTTGATACTGTAGGAAACTTGCTTACAATTTCGAATGCTAAATTCATTTTGTGGACCATGCAATGAATGCCAAGAATGTATGGTGCACAAGTAGTTTGTAACTTTGTGCAAACACGGGTCCTTTGACCTTGCATCACTGCAACTCCATCAACTCCTACACACACCAATTTTTTGGCAATTTTCATCTCATCCATACCTGCAATTTCATTCAAAGATTTCTTGACTAGTTCAAATATATTTTGTAATGTTGAACTATCCTTCATTTTATGAACACAGAGAAGATGAGCTTGGTGAACATGTTGTTCTATAGTATACAAATGCGTACAGACCCAAGAAGTATTGTCTACCATAGTAACTTCATCTAAAGATAATGCAATGAAATTTGACTATTTTACTTTCTCCTTTAAATCTTCCTTTTCAACTACAGCAAGACAGTTTTCCCATTCCCATCCAGTATTTACTAACCAATGTGACAAGGGATAGTGAGGAACATTCAAAAAAGATAATAAATTAGAATATTCTGAGTATTCTGTCATAGGATACCCTCTAGACAAAATATGAAAAGCCGCACTCATTTGAACAGTTTTTGATAGGAATTGACTTCCCCTCAACCTCTATAGCAACTATAGGACAAAACACTGTCCCAACCATAATTTCATCATATTTTCTTAACCCATCTTGCTTCCTTACCAAAAATTCATCCTTGACCTTCTCTAGGTCAGGTTTTGGCATCTTCTTCTCATCATTTTTCCTTTCTAACTATGCACCATCCTTCAAATTCATTGTCTTCTTATCTGCAACTTTTGCAATGGTTGCAAACTTGACATTCTTATCTCCCTCAACCTATATATACTCCTTCTTGCCCATCACAATCACTTGGGTTGCCTTACCTTTTTCCTTCACATCTTCAACCAATGGAGTCAAATTAAAACAATTCCCATCCTTCTCAATCTGATAGGTATTGGCTCTCCCATCATAAATGGCATGTCTATCATATTTCCGTGGTCTCCCAAGCAATAGATGACAACTCATAGGTAGAACATTACAAAGAATTTTATCCTTATAACAACCAATATAAAACTCAACCAAGGCTTTTTCATTGACTAAAAGAGACTAATCATCACTTAACCAAGATAACTTACAGGGCATTTCATGAGGAACTTTCTACAAACTCAATTTATCTACCATTTCACTTGATACCATATTATCAGTAGATCCTAAATCTATCACTACCTTACACACCTTACCTTTACATTTACAAGTTGTCTTGAACAAGCTCCTTCTTTGAGTCATCTCCTTTTCCTTGGATGCCTTCAAGATTGTTCTTCTATGCATCAATGATTCTCCTACCTCTAGAGCAGCAACATGACTAGAAGAATTTGCACTTTCACATTCATCTTCTTCAACTATTTGAGCTCTGCTTTCACTTCTCCTTTCACCACCACTTGATGTAGAACCCTATCTTTTAGGAAACTTGCATGTTGGATGCCCAAACTCATTAGAATTGTAGCATCTACCTACAAATGTGTTTATACTTCTACCTCCACTAAATCTACCTCTTGAACCTCTAAAGCCACCTCTGAAATTTGTAGCTTGTTCTTGTCCTTTGTGCACATCCTCTTGGCTCTCACTTGCTTTTTTTGAAGTAGGGAAAGATCCTCTTCCCCAAGAGGTGTTGCCTCTACCTCTATTTATTTTATCTTTCCTTATTTTCATCTTTTCTTCCACTCTAATGGCTAATTGAAAACATTCTTCCACTATCTGTGGATTTTCCATAACCAATTTATCTTGAATGTTAAATATAAGGCCGCCTAGATACATAGCAACCTTCTCAACCTCATCCTCTTGTCTCCCTAATCTTATGCTCAACCTATAAAATTCATCATTATAAGTTTTAACATCTAATTCTTTTTGTTTCAGACCTTGGAGTTTCTTATACAATTGAACTTCAAAATCCTTAAGAAGAAACTTACCTTTGAGTTTTGCAACCATTTTGTTCCAAGAAACTATATTTTATTTACCCTTCTTTATTCTCTAAGCTTGTTCATAGTCCCACCATAATAAAGCATGTCCCTTGAGTTTTTTCTTTGCTATCTTTACCTTATGCTCATTAGGTACATCTTCACACTCAAAGTGATTATCCAAGGTTGCAATCCAATCTAGAAGCTCTTCATCATTCAAATTTCCACCATACATGGGAAAATAAACTATCACCTTGTGTGTATCATCTTTGACTACTTTTATAAGCATGGTCATCCTTTGTTCCTTAGGGTCCAATGGCTCTTTATTAGCCTCTTGAAACTCTTCCTCTTCATCTTTATCAGTTTCACTCACATCACCCAACGTTGCACCTCTTCTCTAATTTGACTCCAGGGAAGCAAGCCTTGCTAAAACAACATTATGAGACTCCATCAACCTAGCATTCCTTTCTTTCAACTCTTGCAGTTCTTTAACAGTTGTATTGTTCTTAGGAGGCATCTTAACCCTTCAAATTCCAACCTTTTTCCTTATGCAAACTTCAACCTTCTCCCTCAAAAGACTTGGTACCTAACCTCTAATACCAATTAATGCATATCAGGGAAGATTTCACTTATTGATCACAATTACAACTGGTTCCAACACCTCTTTAATCTTCAAAACCCTAACAAGGTGATTCTCTTCACAACTTCACTATTTTGCCTTGTAGGTCTGCAGACCTAATCTCTTGAACTTATCTCACAAATTAAACCACTAACCACTTATGTTTTTAGGCACCCATTAATACCTTACAAAACATATCACAAAATCATTATAGGTCACTTTGGACCAACACCATCAA
Source organism: Sequoia sempervirens (assembly GCA_007258455.2). Lineage (NCBI taxonomy): Eukaryota > Viridiplantae > Streptophyta > Pinopsida > Cupressales > Cupressaceae > Sequoia > Sequoia sempervirens. The sequence goes on from VDFB02076333.1 coordinate 22,710, forward strand.
AACAGGGCTTCTACGTTGTCCCTAAAGGCCAATTAGGCCACATTTACAAAGCAACTCCTCTCAAAACTCTATTCCAACCCCAAAAACCTATGGGAACTCATTTTATGGCCTTAAAAACTCCTAAATAAACAATTTTTAACACCAATACAACCCTCCAAGTCACTTATTCACCAAACCCTCACTTTTGCTTATTTTGGAGAGGGTTTATTGAAAAACTATATTCCCAAACCAATATCACCCCACCAAAGCCTCAAACACATTCATAAGTGTCTAGATATGCTTAATACACCTTTAGAAATTTATTCCCCAATATATTTCAATCATTAGCCCCCTTAAACTACTCATTTTCACTCAAACTTCTCACTTTTTCCAACTAGGGAATCACCTAAAAACCATCAACTCGCCTTCCCTACTCCTAAAACATCATGGACTCCTAAAAAAACCTAATGGATCCATTCCATTGAGTTACAGATATTTACAGTGGGTGAAATGGCTTAAATCATCATTTTACACTCTCAAACCCTTGTGCTTGGGGTTAGACAGGGAGTTTCAGAAAATTGAGTCAAACTTCCTTCAAATTCAATATCAGACTCTCAAAACAAGTGAAAGATGAAGTTAACACATTTCTTCAGCAATTTCAAAAACTCTTAGAGCACAATTATTTTGTACAAGGCCATACAGATCTTAGGAACAGAAGAATAACACATAATTAACAAGGAAAATAGAGATATTTCATTTTCACTTCAAAAAGCCATGGAGAGACTTTACATTGAGTTCCTCAACATATATAAACTTTTTCCCTCCAAAAAAAAACCACCTAAACTGACTCCAATGACCATTTGAACTCAATGACTGTTGGTATTCCAAAAATCTACCTTTTTGCACTTTTGTACAATTTTACATTTTTACATAGCAACTTCTAACAACGTTGCAAAAAATATGACAATATAAACTCAATGACTCCCCTAGATGATTTAAACATTTAAAAATGGTCTGCATGGACCTTTTTTAATGTCAAAATGAGACTCTAGACATCAAAGATCATCCTAAAACCGACTTAAGACCTAATTTTCACAAAATGGCTTCATGCCCCTGCACCATACGCACAAGAGATAAGTTCTCAAAAATATAAATATATAATGAATAAAAAAATATGAACTAATCCATCACTTCAAATTAGAATGTTATATTTACATGGTATGTTAGGTTCACCAAAACAAAGAAAAAAAAAAGTCTAATTGAGTAAGTCAACTAAGAAACCTTGATTATAACTAGGTTTTTTTCTATTTGTTGAAATACAACAAACTAAATCCTTTTAGACTCAATGTAATTATCCTAATATGAAACTAACATATATTAGAGATTAGCCTAAAAATATGCTAAGAGACATAACAAAAACATAAATTTTTAAAATGGAAGAAAAAAAATGAACTAGGACTAAGAGAGATAAAATTTTAAATACAAAAATAAAATGCAATTGGGATGCCAATGTTACCAACTATATGGGTTGATAAAGAATATGGGAAATAGTTTTCCAAATTTAGAAGCTACAAGAGGTTCCCTCTAACAAATGGGTTATGTGTATGATGAAGTATCTAGATAGGGGTACTAAGTAGATACAAATGATATAGGTGTCTAGTATATAAAGAGATAGAGAGAGGGAGAGGGAGAGGGAGAGGGAGAGGGAGAAACATATAGAGATAGTGAGATATATATATATATAAAGAGAGAGAAATAAAGAGAGTTTGAGTGAGAGATAGAGAGATGGATAGATAGAGGATAAAGGGAGAGGAGAAATAGAGAGAAAGAGAGAGGGGGAGAGAGGTATATAGAGAGATATGGAGGGAGAGGGGGATATAGAGAGAGAGGGAGAGGGAGAGATGGGGAGAGGGATTTGGTGTGAGAGATAAAGATGGGTAGGAAGAGATATGGACAGAGAGAGAGAGAAATATAAAGATTGAGAGATAGAGAGCTAGAGGGTAAGAGACATATAGAGAGATAGTGAGAGAGAGAGGGAGAGAGAAAATAGAGGGAGAGAGTAAGATAGAGAGATAAAGAAGAGGGAGAGGGGGAGAGATATATAGAGATAGTGAGAGATATAGAAGGATATACAATAATAGGGAGATAAAGAGGGGGGATAAAAAGATAAAGAGGGGGAGAGAGAAAAATAGAGATGGGAGAGATATAGAGACATAGATTCAAATAGGGAGAGGTGGAGAGGGAGAGAGGGAGATAGAGAGAGATGAGAGAGAAATGGATGGAGGGAGGGAGGGAAGAAGAGAGGAAGGGGAGAAAGGAGGGAGAGAAGGATAGATAAAGAGAGGAGGATAGAGAATGATATATAGAGATGGAGATGGAGATTAAGAGAGAGAGGGAGAGAGTGTGTATAAAAAGAATGTTGGATAATACCAAGATCAAGAGCATTAAACAAACTTCCACAAGTGAACAAAATAAGCATATTAGTATGTCTATCAATATACAAATGAATAGTGTATAATACAATGATAAATTCTTGCATATTGTAGTGTAGAAATTAATATACCTATATAATTTCACATTATGTTTGGGT
>VDFB02076334.1:0-26778 GCA_007258455.2 Sequoia sempervirens
TTAGGAAATTTATCTTTGTAGGTTCTCAATTAGGACTTTCAATTGTGGATCTCAAAAAATGGCAAAAAGAATAGGGTTCAGAGAATCTAGTCTAAGCCTAAGAAATCAAGAGACAGTAAGGACTTGGTGAAGCGAAATAAACCACATTTTGTTTCGCCTCCTGTTGGACAACATAAGCAAAAATGGGTGCAATCTTCAAAGGGGTTGTGAGAATGATATTCAAACCTTGGATAAGGTTGAAGTTAGGCTTCCACACTTAGGAGCTCAGGCTAACTTTACGCATCGGATGAAAATCATCCACCCGAAGAAAGTATGAGCTACACTTCACCAATGAGTCGATACGATCAATCTTTCATTCAATTAACAACTTTCAAAGCAAATTCTATCTAAGCTAACTTTAATTCTAATCTATGGTGGAAGATAATATGCAACCTCGCTTACTATTCAACAATAAGAAGTGGTTCAAGGCAAATCATGCTCAAGAGCTTTTATCATTCAAAATAGTCTCAATGCGACAATATACATAACAGGTCTCCACACATTACAAATGAGGGGGCGAGCTCAATTTATAGGCTCCCCAATTACAATTCAATGGCCAAGATTGATTTCAAATCAACGGCCAAGATTACAAAATAAAACCCTAATTAGGGTTTGTGACTTTCGACCAATGAGAAAATTTCATTTGAGGACACTTGTCCCTTTTGCTAAATATAAATCAACAATAAAATAGAAAGTTGTTATATGTTGATTTGGAACAATTTGATTGGTTGGAAGATGACGAGGCGCCACCTCAGCGTGCTGGATGTCTTCCTTGGTTGCTTCATTTTTTTCTACGTGCTTGCCTTAGAATATTTTCCCTGCCGATGACTCTGTCCGTTGTGCTTGTTCCTTCCTAACTTTGATCTTGGATTCCTTTCAAGTGTCTAGAATTTGGAGAAGAATGCCTTTGTGCTTTTGCCACAATGGAGGAAATTGGAATTTCCTCTGTGAAGTATTTCCTAGACTTAGCCAAATTTTGGCTATTCAGGTTCATTTTGTAACATCATCTGGATCATTCAACACCATGCTCGAACGAACTTTGCCTGTGGATTTGACTTCAATTCTGAATCTGGCTTGTGCTATGTAGGACAAATTCCATCCCTGGACAAGAATGTTATTCACTTCCTCCTTCCTGTTTTCTGTCCAACACTTAGTGAATTCTTCTCATCCTCTCCTTGGGCGGACTTCACATGAGCTTGGACGTTTTCTATCTTAGCCTAAGTCGGACTTCAGGCCACTTTGGACAAACATGTCTAGGGAGAAGTCGAACTTTATCATGCTTGTGCCATTTCTCAGTTGAGCAAAGTCGGATTTGCTAGTGGTTTCACCATCTTTTCTCTTAAATTGGGGCGAACTTTCTCTACACTTTGACATTTCTTTTCTTGGTCTAGGTCGGACTTTGCATCATGTTTGCCATTGTACTTAGCGGATCTAATGGATGTCTGGACATACCTTCCAAGCAAAGTTGGACTTTGTAAAGGTTTGGACATGCTGAGCTTGGGCAAAGTCAGACTTTCTCGTGCTTGTGCCATCTTTTTCCCTCACTCTATCTGGCTTGAAACAGACTTGCCTCCATTCCATGCCTTTGCTTCTCCTTTGAAGACTCGCCTCGCGTCGTCATCCACCTGCAAGAAATAAAATAAACAATATCAGATTTTCTCTCTCCTGAATTTTTTACCACTCTCTCTCCTGAAGTCACGATGAATTTAATTTTGCCCTTCAGATTTTATCTCTGGCCGGCACAAATTATCTTCCTCCAAAACATTGTCTTGGCGAATTTGATTTTGTCCAAGGCATTGAACATAAATTATTAAAATATTAAAATATTTTAATTTATTCCAACCCGTTCGTCTTCGACCCATGGCTATCTCGATTGTTCTTCCGTTTTCTTGGCTGAGAGTGTATTTTCCGATTTCGTCCTTAATTTCGTCTAGCCAAACCAAAATTCAAGCCATTCCGTCAAAGATTTCATTGCCAGATCCTCATTTTTCTTTGCCGAAGCGAGATTTTAAGCTTATTTTGCTCTGCCAAAGTCAAATATTTCCTTGCTCGGTCGAATTTTTCCAGGCAATATCCTTGTCCGAATGTCTTTGCCGGGCGAATTTCCCTGACGTCTGACATATTCTTCATCCCTTTGGTCAAGGACGATCCTTCCTTTCCCTTTACCTCGTGCATTTTTCTTTAGCCAAAGTTGACAATTTCTTCGCATTTTCCATACTTAGGCAAATTTTGCCTCTTTTTCCTTCATCGTGTTAGGCATATTCCGTTTCATTCCTTGCCATATCCTGACGTTTCTTTAGCACATGCCCTTTCAAGCTTAGCATTTGTCATCTCAAAAATGTCTGGATGTCTAGCCAACGTCTTCATTTTCCATCCATTAGCCTCTATACTTAGGCGAATTTTAGAACTTTTCTTTGGATTTGGCCTTGACACTTAGCCAAAAATCTTACCATCTTATCATCTTGGGCGGACTTCCTTGGCATCTTGGACGAACGTCATGGATGTCTTTGCTATTTTACCAACTTCTTCCAAGTGCATGGTGGACTTTGTATGGTCTTTGGGATGAACATTTTTGAACGTCCCTCTTTTCTAGGGCGAATTTCTTTGGCATCTTAGCATTTGATCTCATCACTTTATCCTTTTGGAAAGGATTTTCCACCCTTTTAAGCCTTCATACTTAACCAATTTCGAAATTTTCCCTTGGTAGGCATCAACACTTAGTAAAATTTCAATTTTTCTTACTTCATAAGTCTAGGCGGACTTTATTTGACTTTCAGCCAAGTCCCACCTTTTAAGGGCGGACTTCTCAAGCATTTTGGACGAGCTTCTAAGTGGAGGGCGGACTTTGAACCTTCTTTGGACATGCATTCTAGTGCTGGGCGGACTTTGGAACTTCCTAGCACAAGTGTGGCGGACTTTGGAGACCTTTTGGATATCCCTCTTGCATATGGCGGACTTCAAGACTCCTTAGGATGTGCCTTTTAGTGGATGGCGGACTTCTAAACTCTTCAGTACTTCCTTCCTTACACATGGCGGACTTCATCAACCTTTTGGACATGCCTTTTGGTGGATGGCAGACTTTCAAGGAGTCTAGGATTGTAGATGGCGGACTTTGAAGGTCTTTAGGACATCCTTCTTAGCATATGGCGGACTTCATGAGATGCATGGACATGCAGGGCGGACTTTGAGAAGTCTTAGGATCATCTCCTCAAGTGCATGGCGGACTTTGAAGGGGGCTGGGATATGCAAGGATATGCAAGGCGGTCTTTGGAAGATCCTAGGATAAGCATCTTGAGTGCTGGGCGGACTTTCCTTCCTCCTTGGACATCCTTGGCGGACTTTGGAAGTTCCTTGACATTGCCTCTTGCTGCATTTGTTTGCCATCAGACTTCTTTCAAGGGCGGACTTGGCTGATGGTCTGGCCATTGGCTCATTTGACTTAGACATTTCCAAGGGCGGACTTCATTACTTTGTTGGCCATTGCTCAGATTTTTGTGCCATTGATTGCTTGGCTGAAGCTTCACCATTGACTGTGAGCTGAAAGTCTTCTATACTTAGGCGAATATCTCAGTTTTCTCCATGAATAGATGTTCAGTTTTGCCCAGATTTCTCATGAATTTCCAGATTCTCCATGAATGTTCAGTCATTATCTCAGATTTCCGATGAGTTTCTCAGATTTTTCCATGAATTGCTTGGATTTCTTGACTGGTTCGTCAAATTTTCAACCATTTTTAGTGCTCTTTACCAGATTTCTCTGTAATTTTCCAGAATTTCTCACCATTTTTGAACGAATTTTCCAGATTTTTCGAAAAAATTTCAAATTTTCATTTCGATTTTCTGAGAGTTCTATTGAGTTTTTCGAACTTCTGAGTGCGTTTTCAGAACTCGGGACCCTTCTAAAAATAGAAACTTTCCAAAAATAGAAATTTTCCAAGAATAGCAACTTTCCAAAAATAGACCCTAAAAAATAGGGATCCCAGAATTGCCCAAAAGTGCCAAAAAAGTAGGTCCTAAAAAATAGGGGGCCCGGGGTGAGAAACCCTAAAAATTTGGAAGTGTCGGATTTGACTGAAACGACAGTCGATCTTTGTCTCCCAGGCCTTCTAAGCATGATGGTGACGTTTACGCGCTGATTCAAGCATGGATTCTTGACTTGGCTCAGATGACTCTCGGCAAACTGACTTGAAACCCTCAAAATGATGACCTCATTGTAAAAAGACAAATGAGCATTGCAACACCGAGGCAAAAAGCGAAAACAGGGGGTCCCCATTTGCAATGGGGCGATGTGTGAAATGGTCACAAAGGTCCACCAAAACATATAGGATCCCAGGGTCCCATGTCCATCTCTGAAAAGACCCACCATGCTGATGCTGCTCCACTCTGATCATACAAATGAAGCCATTGTACCAAAACTGCACTAACCTTCCCTGCAACCTCAAAGAGTTAACATGCCTAAAATTCAAATTGAGAAACATGGAAGGATTGGAATCAAAATCAAGCATCTCACGCCCAATAAACTCTGAGGAGTTAACATCTTCAATGTCAATGACTATCACCATTCAAAAAACAAGGAAGAATAATCTAATCAACTCAAAAACATCAGCATAACTACTCAAAGCATCAAACAGGGTCTCAACAGCAAGAGTCTCAAAATGCCAAACCCAATTGAACAATGGTTCACTACCCCAGACATTTGTACAAGAAAATGTACAAAGATAACCACTAGAATGAGCACAATATCTATCCAAAGGCTGATTCTGCTCAATCCGAACCACCATTTTTCTCATTTGAGGCCATAAACCATCTCTGGAAAGAGATTGGAAAGTTTGAAATTGAATGCACCAACAGCCAAACAAGATTGATAGGGTCAACTTGAGATCTGATTTGAGAAAAATCTGTTGGAAATGTTGTAATTGATGTCAAAGGCATATAAGAGATTGTTAGAATTGCGTCATTGATGTCAAGAAAGGGACGCATTGTCTAAGTTTGATATCATTGATATATGGATGATTAAAATGAAGTTTAAACTTGTTTGAGTGAAGCTGACTTCTTTGTAGAGAAACATATGAGTTAACCATAGACATTCAATGGTAATTTAAAGCCAAATACATAAATCAATGTAGACTTGAATATATCATGTCTCTTATAAAGAGGGGAGTACACTAGAGCAACAGTGATATCAATGGAAGCCCAAAGTTCTCATCAAGTTGCTTTTGGACAGCATTAATTATTAAAGGCCATCAAGTCACCGATGACAAGCAACAATATAATCATTTGGATACAATGGAAGGAATGTTAATGTTGCTAAAGAGCACTCAAAGGCATATAAATAAAGATATCAAGTATGCAACAAGGAAACCCAAGCTACGGTCATTACAGTCAAGGATATCATGGTCATAGTTACAAATAAAGTTGAAGTCAGCAAAGCTTTAAATAATCCCATTCAAAGATTTGGGGTAATTGCTGGAAATAGTTAACCAAAAATATGACTGGGTTTATATTGAACAGAATAGTGATTATTGTTAATAAACAATATACTGAAGGCAGCAATGTTTGTTTATTAACATAATAAAAAGCAGCGATTATATTTCTCAAGCATACAAAACAAAAAGCAGGAGAAAAAGACAAATAAAATATAGGACAAAGTTCAGATAAGGACAAAACATAGATAAGACAAAAAGGAACAGCGATTTATAGAAGGCAGCTATTCATAAGACAAAAGTCTTATCTATGTTGTGGTTAATAAAAATAAAAAGGCACGATATTTTCTAAAAACAGCGGTTCAGTTTCTTAATGAATAAAGACAAGAGTTAAAGTGGTGCGATCCCTCTTGAAATAATGCAACTTCAGAAATGTGTTGATAAATGTGGTTATGAAGCGGTGCGACTTCAGACACTTAATTAGTAACATTTGAAAAAGTAATAAGATTCACTTTTGAAGTAATGTGATTTAAAAGAATGCAGATGATATAGTGTGATTCCTTGGGAAGCAAAATAATAAAATTAAAAGTCAGATTTTTAAAGATCAAAAGGCACATTATTTCCAAAGGTTGTATCTCTTACAAAGAGATCAATATATACACAAAGTTCAATTCAGTTTTGTGCATGAGGTGAAAAATGAAAGATCTTTGAGTGAGGTGTGTGCTGTGTGTAAAAAGCTATATCTTTAGAACGAAGATTTTTCTGTGTGGAGTAATGGAATAAAAGGCTACATCATCTAAAGTGCAAAGAGAGGAAGTAATCAGAATTATGGATTTTATTGAACATTATTTGTGAAAAGAAAGTGGTTGTGTATGAATAAAGTTTATATCATCCAAACACATGCTGTATGTATGAGTACAATGTATATCATCTGAGAAGCAGATTATGAAGAGTATAGGGTTGTGAATCAAAGACTTCAATTGAATATCATATGTGATTGTGAAAAGAAAGCAACCAGATTTGTGTGTAAAATGTATATCATCTGAAGATTGGAGTGTGTGAGAAGTGTTGTGTGTGAAATAAAAGGAAAGATCATTCATCACAAGAAGGATACATGAAGATTTAAGAAGCTTATCTTATGCAGCTTTGTGTGAAGAAAAAGTAAGATGCAGATTTGTATGTGAAAGTGTGTGTACAAGCAAAAGTAAGTGGGAGTAGAAAAAGACATCATATATATCCCAGCAGTCCTGTGTGTTGAGCAATAAAGATAAGTTATATATATCAGCAAAGATATATATATGCAGATTTAAAGAATTGTGAATAAGAAAGCAAGTGTGGTAAACAAAAAACATGTCTATGTGAATGAGATATCATGAAGAACGAGTAAGCAATAAACAAGACTACAACATTTTAGTGATCAGGTTGAAGGCAGATCTATAGCAGATTTTTGTGAAGTATATGTGCAGATCCTTGTGAAGATTATATGCAGATCTAAGAGAGTATGAGTATAACAAAAGGTTGTTTGAGCAGCAAGTCCATCATCTGTTGAGAAAGCAACATTGAAGGTGGAACACTATTCCTCAAGTTATTATTTTGCTTGGCAAGTGGGGGTTGCAGCCTCCGGTAGGTTGGTGCCTACGAACATTAGGGGTTGGTGCTCCTTGTAGGTTGGTGCCTACTAAATCATAATTGGTGTTTGTAGGTTGGTGCCTACATTCATTCTAAAAGCTTATATAATTCATGAAGTACATTATTTGTACTGTGGTTTTATCCCGTAAGGGTTTCCACGTAACATCTTGGTGTCAACTTGTTCATATTGTGATATTCTTGCATAGTTGATTTGTGTTAGAGTTTGAAGTTGATAAAGTTTGTAAAGGGTAAAAGTTGGTTGATATACTGATTCACGCTGCCCCCCTCTCCCCCCCGCTCCCAATATATCTTTGTGCTCTTCAAAATCAGCATCCAATGAGATAAACAACTGCTGCAAAACTGAAAATCAGCATCCAAAATATCATTTCTGCTTATATCCACAGCTGAAAACAACCTCACTGAAAATTTCATCATAGCAAAAAACCATTCGTTGCTCAACTTTTCTCTCCAAACCTCCAATTGAAGATCAGAAATAATCATCAAATGGCTGATAAAGAAGGTAATAGCACCCAGAGAACTGAAAATTTGAGGCTTATCATTCCAACATACCTTCTTGTCACATATAATGATTATCATCAAGTGCGAGTTCATATTGGGATCCCAAATCATAAGTAAAGAGGAACCATTTTGTAGATGGAGAATTACTCTGACTAGAATGCTTTAATCAATACGTTCTATTTGAATCATCACTTCTTGAAACTCCAAAAAGTATCCAACAAATCTGAATTCACTAAGAAAGTTGAATTTGAAATCATGAGACAAGAATTGTTGGAAAGATTCAATGAACCCTTCATCAAACTCCATTCTGAAATTAGTTACTCTTAAAGAAGATGGTGCAAGCATAAAGTCCGATAGGAATACAAAAAGCAGCCGTATCAGATAATGAATAAACTCTTCATCGGAGTGCCAATCAACTCTTTGTTTCCAGTCAAGAATAGCGACTCCATTCCTCCTTGATTCTTGATTCTCCATCTCCTGAAGGGTGGATAGACTAGGAACAACAGTAAAGACTTCATTATGCAACTCATGTATCATTATTCCACTGTTGGGAGAAGTGCTAGAATTTTCCCCTTCAACCTTAGTGTCAAAAGAGACTTCCTCATGGTTTGATATCACATCATCCATGCACTGGAAACCATACTCAGTCTCATGTACAGTTTTATCATTCATCACAAAGAGAGGATTATCATAACTTTCCTCAATACCCACTTCAAAGAGAGGATTGTCAAAAACTTGAAAGTCATCCCTTTCATCTTGTTGCTCCAAATCTACACATGCAACTTCTGATTTTCTTGTGACACTTTCTACATCAAACTCCTCCTGAAGACTATCAAGCTCTCCAATCACTTGCTCGATTTCTTCAACTCTTTGTGCACTCTCTTGCTCCTTGAAAAGTTTTAAGTCAGCAAACTGATCTTCTACCTCCGTTAGAGCCAATTGAGTATCTTCTAACATGCCCTTTGTTGATTCGAGCTCCAGAGTGAGCTCATCAACCTTTCTCTCACTTCCTTGGAAAGCACTAAAGGTCTTCTTTGCAAGTTCAATGGCATGATCTCGATCTTCAATCAAGTGCATGTACTCTGTCTTCAATGTCTCCAAGGAGTCTTTGATAAGTTGCAAATTGGGAAGAGCGACTTCATCCTTAACTCCTCTTCGTCTCTCTTCAAGCTGAGCCTTCCAGTAGAGCTCTTCAACCAAGCTATGTGTGCGATCAAATCTAGATAGAGCTAGCACCTCATCTTCAACGGACACCTTGAATTTACCTTCCCACTCATAAGAATGCAAAGATGGTGAACTGCTGATAGGCTGCAAGAAAAAATCAGAACTTTGTTTCTTGCCTTTGCTGCCCTCATAGCTACTCCAACATTCTTGTCTTTCACCACCAACTAGCAAAGACTATTCAATGTTATGAAGAGGATCATACTCCATAATTTTTTCGACCCTATGTTTGCAATCAGCTTCTTGAATGGGTAAATCAGATATGTATTTGAGAACATCAGCAAATCTTTCATCCTCAAAAGCCATAAGGTCTTCTAGCTCTTCTTCCTCCTCACTATCTCCTTGATCAAAGATTATGGCAGCCCCCAACTTGAACGAAAAATCATTGAACGCTATTCTGGAAGTTTCGGAAGCAACATGCTCCTCCTCAGTCGCTGCAACCAACTCAAAGGGATCATCATGGAGCTTTTCCGAGCAAGCTTCTTCATCAAAAACAACTTCTACTTCAATGGCCGCCTCATAGTTTGCAATGCAATCAAATTTTTGGTCTTCATCAAGATCAAACGGAAACTTATCCCACATAGGTTCTTTGTCATATCCTGTTGCCATCACACCCAGATCCCAAAGGCTAAAGGGTTGATTGTAATGATCAACAGGAAAGTACTCATCATGCTCTCCTTGGAATCTTGACTCGTGGAATAAGTCACCTCCCACTTCACTTAAACTGATATCTTCAAAAACATTTCTTTCCAATGGTTTGGTTTGCTGATCAAACCCAAGACCAACCATGTCACCACTGGAATGAAGTGAAAAATCTTCAATGCTAGCTGTTTTGAAAACTTCATCATCATTGTCTTCTATGGAACCATCATGACTAAGTATGTCGCTGATTTCTCCATGTGGAAATTCTTGGGAAGTCAGGACAGAAACAAGAGGGGAACTATCCTTCACCAAATCTTCAATAAGAGGAGATATAAACACATCGGAATCATCATCAGCAACATCACTAGTATTTCCTTCATCTTGCTCTAATTTCTTCAAGAGTGGCTTCAGTTTCTCCTCACATTGATTGAACAATTCTTTGATCAGCATAGCAGCAATAGGAGAATCCTTTTCTTCACGTTCATAGGCGTCTAAGAGGAGAGATTGAACATTTGGTGGAACTTCATCAGCCTCTTTAATAGTGAGAACAAGAATATTCTTTACTGCTGCAATAACATTCTCTTCTTGTTCGCTCCAAGTGGATATGAAGAGGTAGTGAAACAGGTGATAAATCTGATCTTGCATTTCCAAGTCTAATAGCAAGTTACTAGTTCTGAGAACTGAAAATGTCTTCAAGATAGCAACTCTTCTAGGAAATTGACTGCTACTGGTTTCATCAACATCTTGGAAACTTTCCACAATCCTATGAAGGATCTTCTTCATAGTTTCATCATCATAAGGCATCAATGGTGTTATAATCCTCATAACTTGACTAAGGCATGAAGTAACCAACAAACTAATTTCTTCATCTGGATGCCCTATCCAATAAGGATGAATAAAATGCATCCTTGCAGGGGATAATACCTTCACCATCTTTTCAACAAATGACTGCTAGACTTTGCTCAAACAATGTTCCAGTTCTAACAATACACTCACTTCTTCACCTCTTGTCTTACATTCTTTCCTGCAATGAACAGTGATGTTGCCAAACATTTTTCTTCTTCAGAAGCCATAACCAAATCTGGCTTCTCACGGTTTCTGAACAAAAAATGCAACATCTTCGAAACTTCTGAAAACTGAAACTGAACTCTAACCTCAGGTGTAGAATCTGATTTCTCTGTCTCTCAACTGACAACTGAGCTCTATCTTCTCACAGGATGGCAGGATCTTAGCTCTGATACCACTGTAATGACCCCCTTCTATTTTTTTCAATTTTTAACATAGCAATCTTCACCTATTAGCGTTAGCATAATCAAATCAACTGCTGAAAGTAACCCTACGCCAAGAATGTTCACTCAAGACCCAAGATGGGTGAGGTGATATCATATGGCGCCGGAGATCATTAGTATCAAACTGAATGAAAGTACAATGCTAGAAAATGGGTTGACGGCTCAGCCAACCAACAAATGAGAATGCAAGTGCAAAGATTAGATGGCAAGACCTATCTCTTCCACCAATGGTGGGAATGATTATGCTTTTACAACAAAGTAAATAGGGAGGTGTAGCCTAGCCTCTAGAAAGTAAATGCAGCAAGAAAGTAAATGAGGCAACAAGGCCAGCCTTCTTCCACTAAGAGTGGGAATACAATAGAAATATGCAGAAATATTAAAGAGTTGATCAATACTATTGAATCAGCGTTACAATGTGAAATAAAATATGCAAGTAACCAAGTATTATTGTTGCCCAAGTAGCTGCAAATGATATCAACTGTTTCCAAACTTCAAGGGGCACCCAACCATGAAAAAAAAGACCAAAAACTCCAACTATTACAATCTAATATAACAGACCAGCAAACTGCAAATGCAAACCAGCAAGACTGAAACCCTCTAAAATGCACCTAACTCACTCAATACTCCTCCAAATCACCTGAAATAAGAAGCAATGTACTCTAGGAGAGATGGCGACCAAGCCTAGACAAAGAAACTGCATCTAACACCAGCAAATATTTTAAGCACCCTTCCCAAGACAAGCCACAAGCATGGTACGGCCTGGAAGAAGGGCGACCTTGCAAAATAGAATCATAGACTTCATCAAAAATTCCTAGACTTCGCAAGAGATGGTGCCTAGGGCATAGAATGAGAATGAAAAACTACCCAGAAGCAAATTAAAATCGTACAAAGACTTATGAGCAGAATTCTACTTCAGCAAAACCCTAACCAGCAAACACAAAGCTAACAAAACCATCAAAATCTCCAACTGTGATGCTCAATCTCCACCCTCTGAATGAGAAGCCATCTCTGGAACTCAGCTAGGTACTATCTTTCAAGCACGAAGACTGAAGAAGGAACTAGGAGGTATGCATTCCTCGAAGCCAGCTTTGAAAACATTTCAGCAACATAACAATATGATAAGCAACAATAGGTGGCTACAATGAAGCCAACACTCTTATTTATAACTTTTCCATCCAATTGAGGCGCCCAAAGTGAAACTCACATTCGCATTCAAATTCACCTTTGTCATTTTCATTTCATTTAATCATCTCTCCAAGTCGTCCATCTTCAATAATGCCAATAATGTATAAAGTAGGCGCCCAAAATAATAAGTGATTTAACTTTATAAAAAATCAAACCTTTTGTCCCAATATGGCGTCCAAGGTAGACTTATGTAATTTTAACTTAATAAAACCCAACCCTTATATTCCTCAAATATCTCTCCTCCAAGGTTAGGCGTCCAAGGGCTAAAGTGAAAATATATTAATTTTTGCAAATATATCTACGTGAGGTGTCCACTAAACCTTAGCCCATATTTTCACTTTAAACATTATTTTCACCAAATATAAAACTTGCCAAAATAATCACCTCAAATGCCGGAGACCAAACTGCTCAAACTGACCTGCCAGAAATAGCCACTGCATTGAACTGTTGAACTGTTGCTAAAAATAGCACTACCATAAATAGTACTTACTAAAAATAGCATACTACTAAAAATTGTAAGTTGTTCCAAACTCATTTTGAGCACAAACCGGGCAGTCGTCATAACTTACTAAAAATAGTATGTCCAGAAAAGTCCTCTGCTTCAGTTGCATGTCGCATCACCGCGAAGCTCTCTGAAAACCCAGAAGGAATCCGAAATCCAAACTGCAAAACATCAATATGCAAGCATCCAAAACTGGCAAGGAATCAGCCAGAAATGCAAGTCATTATCTTGTCATGCATGTTACCTCATCCTGAAGCTCTCAAAAAACCCAGAAAACTCCACCAGTCATGCATCAGAAATTATCGCATGCAAACTTTCAAAACCTCCTATAAAAATGGAAACCCTAATTTGTTGGCCATTATGCATGCATTGGCCAAGTTCAGGCAATACCTTGTGGGCAGCATGTTTGTGGTTAAGACAATTATAATAGCTTGAGACATTTCCTTGGCCAGCAGGATCTTAATGATCATCAGCAGAAGTGGGTAAGCAAGCTGCAATCATATGACTTTGACATTGCCTTTGTCAAAGGAACTCAAAACGTTGTAGTTGATGCTTTATCTTGTCGTCCACATTTGAGCTTCATGACAGAAATTTTAGAGGATTGGAGGCATTTGATTGTGGCGGAGCATGCCAAGGACACATGGGCTTCAGGTATTGTTGAGGGGTCAATTTAGGACAGCAGGTATTCAGTTGTTAATGATCTTATCATTTACAAAGGGAGGATCTTGTTGATCCCAGGATCGGAGGTGAAGAACTTGGTATTGAGAACCTTTCATGACACACCTATGGCTGGACATCCTGGTTACTTCAAAACTTACAGGCAGATATAGGAGAGGTTTACTTGGAAAGGCTCAAATCAGATGTTCTTCATTATGTCAGAGAGTGCCCTATTTGCCAGCAGAATAAACAAGAGTACACATACCCTGCAAGCTTACTTCAGCCACTTCCCATTCCTGACAAGAAGTGGGAGTGTTTATCAATGGACTTTATTACAGGCCTGCCGAAGGTCCAGGGCCGAGATTGCATCTATGTGGTTGTTGATCGTTTGACCAAGTATGCTCATTTCTTTCCAATCATAGCTACTTATTCAACTACACAAGTAGCAGAACTATTCTTCCATGAGATATTCAGGTTGCATTGGTTACCTCGAAGCATTGTGAGTGACAGAGATAGTCGGTTCATGAGTCACATTTGGCAGGATTTTTTCAGGCTATGTGGAACTGAACTTACTCCGAGTGCCAGTTACCACCCACAGACGAATGGTCAGACAAAGATTGTTAATAAATGGTTGGAGGGATATCTTAGGAACTACATTGCAGGGCAACAGAGGGGTTGGGATAAGTGGATATATCTTTGTGAGTATTGCTACAATACCACTTACCATCTCTCGATTCAAATGACACCATTTATGGCCTTATATGGTTATGAGGCGCCTAGCTTTCTTGATTTGTTGCTAAGTGACAGTAGAGTGCCTAGTGTTGGGGACCTGTTGCAGGAGAACCAGGATGTTATGAGAGCTCTTCGTGAAAATATTCAGAAGGCACAAAATCAGCAGAAGCAGTATGCAGATCAAAAGAGAGTTGAGCGTTCATTCGAGGTAGGGGATATGGTGTACTTAATGTTGCAGCCCTATCGTCGGTCGACTCTCAAGAAGAGTGGTGCAGAAAAGCTTAAGCCACGCTACTATGGGCCTTTCAAGATCATCAGGCGAGTTGGAGAGGTGACTTATGAGTTGGAGCTACCGGTAGACAGCAAGGTGTATAATGTGTTTCATGTGTCACGCCTGAAGAAGGCGTTAGGACATCGTGTTGTTCCTTCCACAGTCTTACCACCCTTGGATAACGAGGGGAAGTTGATTCTGGTGCATAAAGCTATCTTGGATGTTAGGAAGAGACAGTTGCGAAAACGGATCATCAGAGAGTATTTGATTAAATGGAGGGACTTGTCAGTCGAAGATGCTACTTGGGAAAGTGAGGAGATTCTTTAACATCCAGAGTTGAAATTGCTTGGGGACAAGCAATTTTAGGAGGGGCGGACTGTAATGTCCCCTTTTTCGTAGCTATCTCATGTGATTTCTTAGCCTTTACTCTCTGAAGGCTAAGTGGAGAAATAAGGAGAAATTAATTAAATTAATTATTTATTAAGTCATCAAAGAAATTAAAAATTAAAAGGTGACTTTATATTTAATTAATTTAATTAAAAGTGACTAAATAAAATATTATATCATAAAGTCACTTAAAATAAAATTAAAAGGGAAATCTATCTTTTATCCCACATTGGCAAGGAAAGTGTTTGAGCTCTCACAAGAAAAGTATAAAAGGAACTTAAAGGGCTCATTTGTGATCATGTTGGATAATTTGATAATTGATTTTGGTATGTTTGTTGGAGAAGCCTAGGGTTTCTGCAGTCAACATTGGAGGTCTTTGGGTACGAAGTATCCCATTGATTTGCATAACTGAGGTAGTGAAACTATCTACTGAAGGGTTGCAGCTGATTGGAGGAGTTACTTCAGACTTCTCATTGTGCCAAAATTCGTGGCCAAAGGCCAATTTTGAGTTGGTTCGATTTAGGAATTGTTGCATATCAGCTATAGCTATTAGTGGAGGTCATACTTGCATCGATTGGTAGCATAGAAGACAATTTTGGAAGAAGATAGAAGTTCTGCATACTTGAAGGGCCACGATTTCATTCTTGGAGGCTTGGGATTGCAGCGATTTCTTCTTCAAGTGAGGGCGCTTCAATTTGGAGAGTATAACAATTAATATTGATGCTTAAGGAGGATGCTTAGAGGCTGCAATTATTTATTATCAGCACATTACATCAGAACAGGGGCGGCTACTTCAAGAGTTCGATTGAGTTAGAGTGAAGGGTATTTGGCATCAATTCTTGGATGGTCTTCTTCCTCTAGCATAGGTGACTTCATAACCAGGTTCTATATGTTGTTTGCATACAATTTTGAGCAACTATAAATGTTTACTTGCTGCTGCTATTGTACTCAGACTTCAGAAAATTACATAAATTTGTAAGCCAAGAGTCTTGGCTAATTTGCATTTGCATTGTCCTAGAGAATTGCATTCAATAATGGAGGAATAAGTTGCACATTAATTGTTGATGTAATCCTCATATTGTTTAGCTCTAGAGTATGCATGCCAAGTGTTTGTAAAAATGCTACTTGGCTGTAGGTGCACATTTTTTGTGTAGAAGTTCATGTATTTGCATTTGAAAAGACAAAAAGAATTGCATTATCATTTAGATCATTGCATAGCTATTGTAGTGTTGATTTGTAAAGCATTTACATTCATTCGAGACCCATTGAAGACAAGCAAGCAAACTGAAAACTCAGAACAGCAAGTTAAGAGTTAGCAAGTGAAGTGTTTGACAATATTCCTTGAGGCAAACTTAGGCCAGATTTGAAGGGAATTTTCTAGAGTGGTTTAAGAAGTGTGAACATTGAAATTTTGGTCTATCCCTCTCCTTTAGGTGAAAAATCCTAAAGTGTTAGAAGGTCATAGTAACCAAGATCTTTGTTTTGCATTTTGGTAACCCTTAAGATATTCCTTGAGAGCAAAAATTTAGACCGGAAGTAGCAAGGGATATTACAGACACAAAGATGAAGAGAAAGAATGTAATGCATTGACTAAATTTCAAATAACCATTCTTCCAAAAACATAGGATTCAATTGTTATTGAACGCTCATGGATAAAACCGCATCCAACAAAAATCAAGAAGCTGTCATTTAGTATAACTCTAGCTGATGTAGGAGCATCCAAGGTGTAAGAGCAATCTTGCATCACCGAAAAATAATTTCTTTTGTTTTAATTTTCAATAAGGGCTTATGTGGGTTAATATTGTGCGGGAAATTAATTATTTTAAATTTCCAAATATTGTAATATTTCCTATGTGAGTCTGTAATTGTAATTTTGATGGGTATTTACTCAGGTAAATGTTACAAAGTAATGAAAAAGGGGAATATTCTCTTTGGGTGTCCCATTTCTTGGTGGGGACCACTTTGTAAGCATGCTCTTACATGTTTATTTGTATGATTTGCACACTCTTGCATGTTGGGGTGCCCAAGTTTGCATGTTGATGCATGTTCTTTCATGGAACCGTCAGAGAATAATGAAGCACATCGGATTGACCAAATTTGAATGACCATGGTTTAGGTGCCCATGTGAAGGCCATGTGAGCATTGAGTAATTTTATTATTTTATGATTTATTCTCCAAATGGGGTGTGGGTTTTGCAAGGAAGTGTTTTGCTTGTGGTTTTGGAAAACCATAGTGGTTTTCTCATTCTAAAACTTCTATATTATAATGCCTTGTCATTTTGGGAGATAGCTTTGGGAGTTTTTGCAGGTTGAGATGGGAAGATGCTGTTGGATTGAAGAGAGGATTTGAAGACTCCATTGTTGCAGATTTCTATTTGCATAGAAGCTCATGTTTTAGGGAGCTAGTGAGCTCCACATTTTGGGAGATAGTGAGCTAGTGAAGTCCATGTGAAAGGAGCTTGAGAGCTTCAGCAGAAGAAAGGATGAAAGAGACAAGAAGACATTCTTGTTGCAGGTTTGAAGATGTTTGGACAGCAAAAAACAAACTTGAAGGTTGCAGGTTTATTGCAGCAGTGATTTCCATTGGAGAATGCAAGTTGAAGGAGCTAGAACTTTGTGAAAGAAGTTGGATTGAAGGAGACCAATTGTGTATTGATATTTCCTATTGTAAATCGGATTTGTATTAGCTTTGTAATGGTTTTCATCAGCCCGCATGGCTGCAAAACAATGCATTTTCAGAAATGCTTTGTTGTTATGCAATTGAAGGAGAATTTGAATGAGAAGCCAAGACATTTCTTGCAGATTTTTGTGTTATTTCAAGTATTTTCTGAGTTGCATAGTTTGTTGTTGTGAGTTTGTGATTGAGGGTTGGATTTTCCCTTGCATCACTAGCAAATTCAATCATTGCAATTACAAGATTTGTTTATTCAGCACATCTCACCTTCAAAATGTTATGAATTCAAATAGATATATTTTAATAAGTAAAATAACTTGTTCCGTAAACTTTCAAGAGCAAATTTTCATTAAACAACAAGGGCCCTCATTTATATATTCACTCAATAATTTCACCAAGCGCACAAGGCAGACTATTAGTTACATCATTTGACTAATAAATTTAAGTGATAATGGATAAAATAAAAAAGAAGGTGAAAATCAACAAATGAACTGTATAGATATATTTTAATAAGCAAAACAACTTGTTCCCTAAACATTCAAGAGCAAATTTTCATTAAACAACAATGACCCTCATTTATATATTCACTCAATAATTTCACCAAGTGCACAAGGCAGATTATTAGTTACATCATTTGACTAATAAATTTAAGTGATAATGGATAAAATAAATTAAAGAAGGTGAAAATCAACAAATGAACTGTTTTTGTCACATCTCACCATCTCGTTCAGCTGTAACTGCCAAAGAGTGACGAAAAACATCTGTGTTTTGTGCCTGCATGTAAGCAAGTAAACCATGAAAAAATGAACAAATTTAACCAAATGAGCAATCATTAGAACTGGGAAAGAAAGGAAAAGAAAGAAGGATAAATAATTGAACAAATTTAACCAAAAATAACTTGAAAACAAATTTACCAGCATTCAAGCTCACATCAATAGAAAAGCAAGAGATTTAGAATTTGGAGAATCTAGTAGACCATTTATGAAAGGTAGATGATCATCGCATCTCTGTTTTATGCATTAATGCTTTCAAAAAAAATCATGTCCATTATTGCTTCTGCACTTCAGAAAATTGACAAGGCATAACTGCAAAACACAAAGCTTTTTATTTTATGAACTATACACTACTGTTGAAACACAAAACATGCATCAATTGTGAGAAAAATTGAAAATACATAAAGATATACTACAAAAACACAGTTACAGCGCAAATGGAAGCACCATACCATGATAGAGAAAGAAATGTTAAACATGACATCCACAATGATAAATTTGGTAGCATGTTATTGCAAAATAACACTCACAACAAAGATTTAATAACCAAAATGGATAAAACCAACAAAAAACCTGTCATTATATTTGACTGGCTAAAAATGCCCAATTGGACAATAGAGTCCTGAATTCATGGGTGCCATAGTTGAAGCCAAAGGAACCGCTCAAACAACTCTATGAAAGTTAAAACATCCTACAGACCTAAATGCATAAAAACTAAAATAAACTGAATGAAATCAAATTAAATACAAAGTTAAAAAATAAAAATCAAATTGAGGGCCATTAATAGCCAATGTTCCATGGTTTTTCTGTGACGAGCATGGCAGGAAACATAAGAATACATTTTTGGGACAGCATGGGGACACAAGGCCTTTTTTGCAGGCAGGAAGGTAAGGTGTGTGGGGAGGCCAGGGGGAGTTCAAGACAATTAAAAATAGAGAAAATTTAAAAATATAGGGAATTTAGATTATTCGTATTATAAATTTATAAGGCATTCACCATATTCGTTATTTAGCCATATTATGTAACCTTAGAGTTGAGAATTTACATAAGAGCGAACAGACAAATTAATAATTTTCATTATCAATGTGTATATATAAAAGTACAACAAAAGGTCAAAAGGCTATAACTACATAATGAAAAAAATGTAGAAAAACAACATAGCAACTAGATCTACTATTGTTGCACCTAATCTTTGTCTATTAAAAGCTAAGTACAAATCTAAGTAACTCCCAATACAAGGCACCGGCTCATCCAATGGCCCAACCAATCCCTATTGTGCCTCATCCTCATCATTCTATGTGGCCTTCGTTTTGATGGCCTTCTATTTAAGCTTCCCAAATATGCAAAGGATAAGTTTGTTTTGATTGATGTTTGTAGACAATTGCTGAGGTAAATAAGAGATGTCAAGAGAGGAAGAAGGTTGGTGTACAATTCCCCATTGGGCTTGGCCACTATTCCTACAAATCCATGTCCGATGTCCTCAACATTCAGAGGGATCTTGTCAAGTATACAATGCAATTCTATGATACAAGATTTCCCTTTGACAATAAAAACTTTGTCAAAGACAATCTGCAGATGGGTCTTGGTTTTAATCATATTCCGGATTTAAAACATTACTGGGATGACTATGCAGATGAATATGAGGTACGAAGAAGTTGGATGAGACTAACCTTGAGATAAATAGTCACATTTAGGCTGAATTGAGATGTCCAAGGCTTAGAAGATGATGAATTTGAATTATTAGATCCATTTTTTGTTAATCATATTCAAACTCAACCTATTGTGTCCATTGATTGGAGTATTAAGGAGGTAGAAACCATTGAAGCAAAGACTGCACTGGTATTGAAAAGAACACAAGAATGGGTGGCGAGAAAGAGTGCAGAAAAACAAACTCCTCCAAAGTCACAAAACACTCAGCCTCAAGGAGAGAGCAGTCAAGTACCTTCATCCTCGGGTGTGCAAACATCCCCTACTCAACATAAGTCATCAAAAGGACGGGGTGATGGTGATGTTGAACCTCCGGCCACAACAAGATAAGGAACAGCAAGTCTAAAGAAGAACAGATGATTAATGTATCCACTTCACCTTCCCAAGCACGTGCTCCCTCTTCTCTTGAATCATCTCCTCCTAGGGAAATGCATACTTCTCCTAGGGTAGGTTCTACTCCTCCTGAAGATAGACCTTCTGGAACCCCTCCTTTAAGGAGAGTTTTGCAATTCAGTTCTCCTAGTTATAGCTCAGCAATAACACCTACTTCCACTTCATGGGTTGAACAAACCCTGTCCAAGAAAAGGAAAACAGTCCAAGTAAATCTTCTGGACAAGGATCTTGTTGGTCAATTGATACAAAGGACCCCAAAGCCTAAAAAGTTAAAAACCACATATGGATTGCTTGTGGATAATAGCACAGGAAATATGTATGTGGAAGTGGCTCATCCCTCTGTGCAGAAGGAGGCAAGTCAAGTTACTGTCAGTGATTTCAATATCATTAGAGTAAACCTGGGACCTTCCACGAGAGATGGTGATGTACATAATTTCCACGTGACAACAAGAAGGTTAGTGGAAAGAACAGCCAAAGACAAGAAGAACAAGGATGAATTGAAGAGCCAGGTAAAGCTTCTGGCTGATTGCTTGAAATTTGTGCTTGATAAAACTCCATAACCAATCACTCAGGTTGAGGGTACTTTTGACCCAACATCTTCTATGGGGAAGGAAGCGGTAAGTAAAATGCAGAATTACAAGGCCTTTGGGAAAGCTACAGAGGAGTGGACTGTTGACATTTTAAATAAAGAAAATAAATTTATTGCTGATATGAAAAAGGTGTGGTAAGACATGGATGCCATAGAGGTGGGGTGATAAAGGAATGTTGCCTCCTTCAAGCGCCCCTGAGAGCGTTTTGGTCTAACTGGCAGTGACCCCGATTTTTACAGGAGTTCTGATAAATTAGGCAAAGTTTCAGTCAATTGAAAGTCCTCTAAATCATTTTAAAATAATGATGAGTCGCCTTGGAGAGTATAGGAATTGGGAACATCAAACTGAGCATATTAAATTTGTGAAATTGGCCAAAATGATACCTTCAACTGGGGATGAGAGTGGAAGATATCATTGAAATTCTTCTATCTGGAAAAGCCAACATAGAGGGATGGCAAAGAAACGTATTCGGGAGTTTAAAGGAATAAAGCGGGGTATCTGACCGAGCTTAGTGGATTCAATGTTGAAAGCCTAAGGAAGCTCAATGGTATCAACTTGGCTCTGTTCCAATTTGGTGGGCTTGTCATGTTGTGACCTAATTCACACATCGCCCCATTGCAAATGGGGACCCTAGTAGTTTTCCTTTTAGGGTTTTGTCGTTGCATCTCGGTCTCGTCTGGTCTTAGTTTGGGGGTTTAGGGTTTGAGTTTTGAATGGTCACCCGAGTCAAGTGAAGGAATTTGAGCCTGGATCATTGTGCAAACATCATCATAGTGCTTAGGAGGCCCGAGGGACGAAGATCGACTGTCGTTTCAGTCAATTCTGACATCCCCTACTTTTTGGGGATTGCCCCTCCGGACCCCCTATTTTTTAGGGACTTCATTTTTGGCATTTTTAGCCCAAGTTAGACTTCCTATTTTTTAGGGGCTATTTTTAGAAAGTTGCTATTTTGGGAAAAGTTTCTATTTTTGTCGGGGTTTCTATATTTGGAAAGTGCCCAAATTTCGAAAATCCACTCAAAAGTTCCAAAAAATCAATAGAAATCACAGAAAATCAATTTGAAAATTATGAAATCCATGATGAAAATCTGGAAAAATCAGTCAAAAAAATCACAGAAAAATGTTGAAAATCTGGAAAAAATCTGAGAAAAGACTGAAAATCATGGTGAATTTGCCTAAGTATGGAGTTAGCAATTCATGGATTCATGGAAGAAAGGCTAAAAGTATGACCAGCAGGGAGAATGAAGAGCAAAAGCAATGGCTTGACCATGAGACAAGTCCGCCATGGGGAAGAAGAAATGGCATGGACTGATGGAAGGTCCGCCCAGCAACATCAAAGGCAATGGCACAAGTCAGAGACAAGTCCGCCCTTGGAAGAAAGTTTAAATGGCATGGATGAAGGTAAAGTCCGCCCTACAATGGCTTGACTTCAAGCAAAGAACGCCCAGCTCATAAGAAGATGGCTTGAAGCTAAGCAAAGTCCGCTCCAAGATGGCACAAGTGGAGGTGAAGTCCGCCCAACAGCATAAAGAGGCAATGGCATGAGTTCTTAGCAAGTCCGCCTTGCCATGGCATGAGCTAAGGTGAAGTCCGCCCAGCACAACATGGCATGGCAAGAGGTTAAGTAAAGTCCGCCCATGACATTAAGTTAACATGGCACAAACATAACTAAAGTCCGCCCTTAGCAATATCAAATTTGCCTTGGACATGAGCAAAGTACGCCCCAAGTAGATGGCCTAAACAATTGGCAAGTCCACCATATGGAGAAGAGAAATGGCTTGAACATAGGGCAAGTGAAAGAAGATTGAATGAGACTATCATAAGTCATTTGAAATATGCTAACCAATTTTTTCGAAGGAAAAATCACAAATAACCAGCAATAGATGATTGGATTAGCGTTAGCCTCAAATACAAATTTGAACTTGAATGGAAGATAATAAACTTGAACTGAAGAAGCTGAACTTGAATAGAAGAACTACTCAACGTCAAGAATGTGCACTCAAGATCCCACTGAGGGCGAGGTGCTAACATATGACGGAGTCTAAGAAATTGAAAATTATGAACTATTAGGCGGATAACCAGCCATGAGAAAACAATTCCACGCTACCACCAAACAGTGGGGGGAAAAGATTACAAAATAAGCAATTCATCCGCTGCGGCGGGCATCCACAATGCTGTGGGAATTCACCACTATGAGTGGGTATGAGATATTACAATCAAATTAACCTCACTGGCGGTAAACCATCCAGGGGACTTATGTGAGAAGAAACAGAAAGAAATTGCAGCCAATTAAACTGGAACAGTACTACTATTTACAGTTTGTACAATGTGGAATAAACTGCAAATTACATAGGAAATATAGAATTCTTCATACACAAGATTAAGAGATGATTTGCAATGGTATTTTAACCCTCTAACAGCTGCTAATAAATCAGAAATCAGAACTTCAACAAACTGATGTAAAAACAGTAAACTGGAAATTTCAATCTGCAACTGTGAGAATCAATGAAAATATCATAACTCACTCAAATCTTCTCCGAATGGCGTGAAACGAGTTGCAAATGCACCTTACAAGTCTGGCGCCCAAGTTAGACTCCAGAAACAGCCTCCAAATACTCTAGTTTATTTGGCACGAATCCCAAGGCATCATCAAATGGTACGGCCCATGAAGAAAATCGATTTTGCAATATAAAATTTAATACTTGGAAATAAATTCCCAAATTTTGTGAAAGGTGGCGCCTTCAGATAACTAAAGCATGGCCAAAGTACCCAGAACAAAATAAAATTCACTTCAGAAGTTATGAACAAAACTCAGCTTCAGCTGTGTAAAAACCAGGAACTTCAAAACTGTAGAATTCTCCAAAATTCACAACCTTTGTTGCTCAATCTGCTAGTCTGATGTGAGAAGCAGCAATATTCCAACTAGGTGTTGTATTTCAAACACGAAATTGGGAAGGGGGCTAGGAGGTAGCATCCTCGAAGCAATAGCAAAATGTCCATAGTCATTTTGACAGCATAACAGTAATGTAATTGATGGATATCAAATGCTGGAGTCATGTCTTCATTTTATAAGAAATGAGAAACTCTTCAACTTCCTCAATTGGCACGCCAAAAGACAACCATTTGAATTCTCCTTATTTTCAAATTTCATAAAAATATATTCCTCATAAAGTGGCGTCCACTTTCCTCCAAGCATAAATTTAAAAATATAAAATATTAATATCACCTTATGACAAGGCGTACCCTTCAAGTCCCCTTTTTAAAACAACTTGCAAGTTGTATCCTTAGGCCAAGGGGGTCAATTGAAAAATATAACACTTATGCCAATACTTAGTAAATTTCAACAATTAAGGCTTGAGAGGAAGATATTGAAACAACCAATAATATGCTCACTGAAGAGAAGACTGAAGACAACCAACTGCATACTGCCACAACCATCATTTACTAAAAATAGTAAATAAAATGAAATGCTACAAAGCCAAGCCCATGAAACCCTAATTTCCACCTCATTCCAGTCTACGGGTTCCGGAATAGACTGAAGAATGCCAATGCTGATCACTGATGAGAAGGGGACATTACAGTCCGCCCTCCTCGAAATTGCTTGTCCCCAAGCAACTGCAAAGATGGATGCAACAAAATCTGTTCACCTTCCCACGTAGCATCTTCAATAGGAAAATTCCTCCATCTCACCAAATATTCTTTGATTGTCCTTCTTCTCAAAGAACGTTCTCTAGTGTCAAGGATCTCTTCTGGAATCAACACTAAATGACCTTCCTCATCCAATGGAGGTAATTCTGATGTAGCCACCACATTGTGTCCAATTGCCTTCTTGAGGCGAGACACATGAAAAACATTATGTATTTTGCTTTCAGCTGGAAGTTCCAACTCATAAGCCACTTCACCAATCCTTTTGGTGATTTTGAAAGGACCATAAAAGCGTGGCTTCAACTTTTCTGCACCACTCTTCTTGAGAGAAGATTGTCTATATGGCTGAAGCCTCAAATAGACCATGTCCCCAACTTCAAAAGACCTTTGCACACGCTGCTGATCAGCGTATAACTTCTGCTGATTTTGAGCTTGTTGCAGATTTTCCTTAAGAGTCTTCAAGATGTCCTGGCTTTGTTGCAACATATCCAAAGCCTGTGGGGCTCCACTATCACCAAACACTAGATCAACAAAGTTAGTAGCCTCATAACCATAAAGAGCCTTAAAAGGAGACATCTTAATTGACATGTGATAAGAAGAGTTGTAACAATACTCTCCTAAATGAAGCCATTTAATCCAAGCTCGTTGCTGTCCTGAAACATAGTTCCTTAGGTAGCCCTCTAACCACTTGTTAACAATTTCTGATTGCCCATATGTTTGTGGGTGATAACTTGTGCTTGGAGTAAGCACTGTCCCACTCAATCTGAAGATCTCCTGCCAAAAAACACTTAGGAACTTGCTGTCCCTATCACTGACAATTGTTTTAGGCAACCCATGCAAGCGGAACACCTCTCTAAAAAACAACTCAGCCACTTGAGCTGCTGTAAATGAAGTGGTAACAGCAAAGAAATGAGCAAATTTCGTTAGTCTATCAACCACAACAAATATACAGTCACGTCCTTGCACCTTGGGCAACCCCGTGATAAAATCCATGGCAATACTTTCCCACTTCTGATTTGGAATAGGCAAGGGCTGAAGTAAACCAGCAGGAAAAGAGTGTTCATTTTTATTCCTTTGACAAGTAGGACACTCTCTAATGTAATTCAAGACTTCATCTTTCAAACCTTTCCAAGTGAATCGTTCACGAATCTGCTTGTAAGTCTTTAAAATCCCTTGATGACCAGCAAGGGGAACATCATGAAAAGCTTGTAGAATCTTTTTCTTAAGCTTAGATTCTTGTACTAAAAAGATTCTATCTTTATAATAAATTAATCCATCAACCAACTTATACCTTCCATCACCCAATTGACCTTCTAACAAGCTGGTTGCAAACTGATTTTTAACATAATCAGCAGCAATTAATTCTTTCCACTCTGCTGATAACTCACAAATTGACTGCAAATGAGGCCTTCTAGAAAGTGCATCAGCAACTATATTATTTTTTCCTTTGACATATTCAATGTCAAAGTCATATGCTTGGAGTTTACTTACCCATTTTTGCTGCCTTTCATTCAATTCCTTTTGGCTCATGAAATGTTTAAGACTGTTGTGATCAGTCTTAACAACAAATTTACTTCCCACCAAGTATTGACGGAATTTAGACAAAGCATGCATGATGGCAAGCATCTCTTTGTCATAAATAGAGTAAGTTTTTTCTGCCCCTCTCAATTTTCTGCTCTCGAAGACAATAGGATGTTTGTCTTGCATTAGGACAGCTCCAACTCTTTCTCCTGAAGCATCACATTGTAATTCAAAAGGTTTTGAAAAGTCCGGAAGTGCCAACACAGGACACGAACTCATGATTTGTTTAAACTTATCAAAAACCTCTTGTGCTTGCTTAGTCCAAAGAAAAGCTCCTTTCTTTGTAAGATCTGTCAAAGGTGCAGCTTGATGAGAATAACCTTTTACAAATCTTCTATAGAATCCCCATAACCCTAAAAAACCTCTCAAATGAGAAATAGTCTTAGGAGTTGGCCAATCAAGAATGGCCCTTATCTTTTCTGGATCCACTTTCACACCCTTTGAGCTGATAATGTGGCCAAGGTATAAAAGTTCTTCCATCCCAAACTCACACTTGGACTCTTTGGCGAATAGACATTCCGCCTCTAAAATGGTAAGCACTTCTTCCAAATGCTTAAGGTGCTCTTCCCAAGACTTACTGAATATGAGAATATCGTCGAAGAAGATGAGCACAAACTTCCTCAACTACTGTCTAAAAATCTTGTTCATACAAGATTGGAATGTGGCTGGTGCGTTTGTCAAACCAAAAGGCATGACAAGGAATTCAAAGTGCCCAAAGTGGCATCTGAACGCTGTCTTTTCAATATCCTCCTCCCTCATTCTGATTTGGTGATAGCCCGAACGAAGATCAATCTTTGAGAAGAACATTGCCCCATGGAGCTCATCAATAAGCTCATCAATCCTAGGGATAGGATATCTATTCTTGATGGTTTTCTGATTTAATGCGCGATAGTCAACACACATACGCATTGTACCATCTTTCTT
>VDFB02076335.1:0-15428 GCA_007258455.2 Sequoia sempervirens
AAGGGAAAGAGAGAGATATGTCAATAAATTAATAATTGATAACAACAATATCAATATGTAAATAAATCATGAGAGCAGTAGCATAACAGCATAATAAATGTCATTAAACTTATTATTGTAGCCAATGATCCGGGTATGTTTGTATTTCATTGGGAATCAATATAAATTAGATTTTGAAGCAAATGTCTGCTGCTGTAATCAAATCAGACTTATATCAGACCTGTAATGCAATGTATTCAGACTTGATATAGTACAAATAAAATCAAATTTAAGGTTGAATGTTCCATATTTGTTGATGTTATGATAGTAGTTATCATTTCTATGTTGCATGCAAATGATTTGGCATTAAAATTCAATCAAACACAAGCATAAACATTCAGAAATCAGAACTCAGTCACTTTGCATGCCAAGTGTTTGACAAAATGTCAAACAGCCCAAACTCAAAAATCACCTTAAAAAGGAGGACGAAATATTTAAAAAATCAAAATTTTAAATTTTTTTTTAACCAAGCAAGCTCCCTGTCCGCATGGGGACAGCTAGCCGTCCCCAGTATGACAAGGGGTGTTTCCAACGTCCCCAAAGGGCAGGGGACGTTTCCTCCCATTTCCTGCTAGTTGGGCTGTTTCAAGGATGGCTGGGGGACATCCCCTTTGTGTCCCCCCGTCCTGGAGACAGCAAGGGACGGGGACAATGGATTTTGGGGCAGGGGACAGGGACCCGTGTAACATAGGTTCCATGGAATTCTTAAGTTCAAGAATCTTTGATCTCGTTTGTTCAACTCCACTTATAGCATCATCTCTCACTTTCTATGCTTGCACAAATTCATATGCAATACAAAACCTCTTGAGTCTATCCAGTTCTGCATTGCCATTTTCCCATTGCACATACTCCACACGCTCCTTCCTCAATTTCTCCAGAGCGGGAAGAATCTCTTTAGTCAATACATTATCTATCTCATTCACTTGGGCCTGCTTCTTTTCAAGTGTTTTTAGAGCAGATTCCTTTTTCATTTCATACATTCTAGTACCTGCTGCCTCCTCAAGCATCGACAAGATCTCAGGAGGCTTCATGTTCAAAACTTTAGTGATGTGCCCATGCATATCTTAGAGATTCTTTAATCTCCTATCAATAGTGCCTGATGACCTTGCAGGAAGGGTGTTGTTAGAACACAATAGAGCTCTGATTTGAGATGTGTTAACCATAACTTTGGCTGAGGAGATTTCATTATTGTAGCACCATTATTTGTTATAGTCGCACTTTGTCTCTGACCTCTTTCACCAAGATTGTCAATGATAGCAGTGTATTCGTCACTCTGACCTACTTTTTACCAATATATCATTTGGTCACACATTTTGCACATAAGTTTCCTTCCTCCATATCTTTCTTTTACTTGTATATTTATTGCACTATACAAGGTTTATCAGGAACTAAAAACATTTCACAATAAAGAGGAAGTTTTAAAATTTCATGACTAAAATTGGGGTAACAATAGTGAAGCCTAATTATCTTCCCAAAATATTAGGTTAAAACCTCTAAAATCTCATTTATCACATAAAAGTGAGATAATATTGATTTGACAACTGGATGGGAATATTCTATTTCTATTTGCAATGTTTTTTATCAATTTAATGGTAACTTTCCTTTTTCATTTGCATTGCTTTATGTTTTAAATCTATATGCAAATATTTCATAATCAGATAATACTTCATTTCTTTACGGAAAAAGGGGCAGAGGGCCTAGCTCGATTGGCTAAAGCATCCTGTTGCAGGCAAGAGGCAGGGCTTAAATTTGATGGCTGTATGACAGTATTTAGAGATTTTTGCCGTAAAATACAATAAAAAATTTAAGAAGATTGTATTAGATGAAAGGAGAGATTTTGGATAGACTGTCAAAATTTATATAGAATTATAATGATATATATATTTGATTTATATATAATTTTACTTACACTAAGGTATATCATAATGTTTTAAGGGCACCTTTGAATAGATAACCGTCATCAAAAAATTTGTTGACAGGCAAGGTCGACCATCAAATTTAATACCTGGCAAGAGGTCACGAGGTCTAGTTTCCCCTCCGTCCCTGTGGTACCAGAGGGTGTGTCGCTCCAGCATCACCGGTCATGTGAAAAAAGTTTTACCAGGCACACTGCAGTTTATAGGGGGGGCTACCCAATTCCTGCAGCCTAAAAAAAATTCTTTGACAAAAAAATCCAAATTTGTCTAAGTTTATTTCATTCCATTATTTAGCAATTATTATTAATTGTTTAATCCAGCCACATGCAACCAGAATTTGCAGTGCATCCATGCACAAACACATACTCTCTAACATATTAACATTCATATAGTTTTCCATCGGCATAATCCTTGAACCTCCTTTAGGTGCAAGTGCTAGTAATAATAAGGGTTAAAAATAAGTGTTAAACAATTAATAATAAGTGTTAAATAATGAAATAAAATAAACTTAGACAGATCTAGATTTTTCCCTTAAAGAAATTAGATATTATCTGATTTTGAAACATTTGCATGCAGATTTAAAACATAAAGCAATGCAAATGAAAAAGAAAAATTGTCATCAAATTGGCAAAAAACACTCCAAATGGAAATAGAATGTTCCCACCCAATTGGAAAATAAATATTTATCTAGCTTTTACATGATAAGTGAGATTTTAGAGGCGTGAGATTTGTTTCAGGCTCAAATCTCACACTATATGTAGCCTATCAGCTAATAAATTCTAAAAGATTATAATAAATATGTATTTAGTCTTTAATGCTCCTTTACCCATAAACTCTCTCCTCTTTTTCTTTCTATATATAGAGAATTTGTAGCTATATATATACACACAAAAAGAGAGTCTATGGATACATACATATACATATATATGCACACATATACACGTGTGTTGCACCAATTACCAGCCAATATAAGATGTAAATTTATTCTAGATAGTTTGGAGTGCATCAACACCTTATATATATACCCACAAACTCTCTTTGTATGTACATATATGCGTATATGTATAGATATATATAAACACATACACACCTGTGTTGCACCAATTACCAGGCAATATAAGATGTAAATTCATTCTAGAAAACTTGGGGTGTATGTATAGATATATATATGCACACATATACACCTGTGTTGTACCAATTACCAGCCAATATAAGATGTACATTCATTCTAGATAGCTTGGAGTGCATCAACAACTTCTAGACAGCTTTTCTCAGATGTTGTAGTTGCAACTGCCCTGGTAAACATGTATGCAGAATGGGTAAGCATAGACAAGGCACGTGAACTGTTTGACAGAATGCCTCAAAGTAGATGTCATCTCATGGAATGTGATGATTGCGGGATATTCATGGAATACATTCGTTGATAAGGCTTTAGAAACTTTCAAGCAAATGCAATTGGCAGGTGTAAAGCCAAATTCCACAACACTTCCCAGCATCCTTTCTCCCTGTGCCAAAATGAGAACTTTGGAACAGGGCATGCGCATCCATCAAAAGCATAAAGGATGTGAATGCCCTGATAGACATGCATGCAAAATGTGGAAGCATAGACAAGGCACATAAACCATTTGGCAAAATGCTTCAAGGAAATGTGGTCTCATGGAATGCCATCATTGCAGTATATGTTCAAAATGGATTTGTTGAAAAGGCCTTAGAAACTTCTAAGCAAATGCAACTGGCAAGTGTAAAGCCAGACTACCCAGCCTTTACCAGCATCCTCCCTGCCTGTGCTCAAATTGAAGCTTTGGAAGAGGGTCTGGACATACATCAAAGCATAATTGAAAGTGGATTCTTCTCAGAAATTGTAGTTGCAAGTGCCACTTCGAATCACCACAGCCTTTGTTAATACTTACGTACAAAATTCAATAAAGAAGAATTTATGCACAAATTCTCTCCTGATTGATCTCA
The DNA here is from genome assembly GCA_007258455.2 of Sequoia sempervirens. Taxonomy (NCBI): domain Eukaryota; kingdom Viridiplantae; phylum Streptophyta; class Pinopsida; order Cupressales; family Cupressaceae; genus Sequoia; species Sequoia sempervirens. The sequence goes on from VDFB02076335.1 coordinate 3,921, forward strand.
TATTGCAATTAATTTTCTTTGAATGAAATTTGAAGCTCCTTGGAGTTTTCTATGGCGTTCACTAAAGTGGTTCATATTTGCAAACAAGTAAGGTGCAGATTCATTTCAGAGAGCTTGGAGTGCGTGTACATCATCCCATAAAATATGTTTGACAAGAAATTTGAGCAACTTTAAGCAATTCTTAGATACATTTGTACACATATATAAATATGTATATCTACATACATTTTTCCATATGTATGTAAGTGTGTATATATACTAGCATACATATATTAAATATTAATATATATAAAATACACCAAGAGTTATCCTTCTCAAGGCGCCTATTTTCATCATTTTTTCTCTAATCATTGAAACTCTAATCCTAACCCTAATTGAATGCTATTTTAAATTGTAAGCATTTTTTTTGCTTTCAGATTACAGCTTCATATTTATCTTCCCAAAAATAATATTAAAATAATATTTAAGTTTTATTGAAAATATTTAAAAACTTAAAAAGCAGACTCTTGAACAAAACTGACAGCTTTCATAAAAAGAAAACTGTTTTTTAAATTCATTTTAGGAAGTTAACAATAATGACTGTTTTTTTTTTTCAAAAGATAAGAAGATAAGATTTAAGAGTGGATATGGATTTGCATGTCATTTGAACGTCAATTTCTAGCTGAAGAGTTTTTCCTTACACATTGCTTTTTGATGGATGCCATTGTAATACGCCTCTTGGTGTAACTAGTATATATATTTTAAATACATCTTTTAAAAAAATGCTGAGGTATCAATTTTAAGTTATTTTATTTACTTGTGAAATGAAGTAAAGTAGCAACGTAGATGATGAAGATCCTCCTCCTTTGGTTTTTCTTTAGCTTCTTAGTCTTTGTTCGGCTTGGCCTTTTTAATATTCTTTGGTCTTTGTTTTTGGCATGGTAAAGTTTGACTTTGTTAGTGTGCCTCTCTACAAGCCTCCCTTTTTTTGTGAATATTGTACTATCCTTTAATTAAAAAAGCTAAAAAGAAAATATTCATCAAATATTAAACTAATTATGTAGTAAAAAAAGGAAATTAACATAAAAGCAATATACCATATCATGATAGTCTACATGGGGAAAATCCTTTTAGAAGAAAAATCCCACACTCCAAAGTAACTCTATGTATTATTTAGTAATCAATGGTTACAATACCCTTGCTGAGTCTAAGCCTTTATCACTAACAAAAGATACAGAGTAATTCTAACAACATAACAATACCTACAAAATCCATCCAAATCTCCATCTCAAACACCCAATAAATAGGAGAAACAATACATGAAACCATCAAATGATAACTCGGGGACGGGGACGGGGGGACAGTAGGGGACGCGTTTCGGAGACGTGGGGACGGGGGGTCTAAGTTTGGGGACGGCAGGGGGGACGGCGGCAGGGTTCTGAAATACATATAGTGCTTGAAAAAATAGTTATAAAAAGATGTATAAGAATTATACATCTTGGAGACAACTAGGAGTCCCCTAGACGTCTTGAGGACACCCCAACATCCTCAAAGTCCTATGGGCGTCTTGGAGACAGCGACATTGGTGGTGGGATGGTGGCGCTGGTGGTGGGCTGGTGGGGGGACGTCCCCCCCAAGTCCCCAAGTCTCTGAGACGTCCCCCTCTAGGAAACGCGAGGATTTTTTTTTGGGGGGGGACGCGTCCCCGTGGAACACTGATGATAACTAACAAAAGACAGAGAGTAATTCTAACAACATAACAATACCTACAAAATCCACCATCCAAATCTCCGTCTCAAACACCCAATAAATAGGTGAAACAATATTTGAAACCGTCAAATGATAATTAGGAAACCATTCGCTAAAACCACCCAAAATGTGGCACCCAAATCCCAAGATGCATCCACAAGCTAAAAACAACATATTCCTTCCACGTGCCATAAGTTCATCATAATCCACTCACCAAATTGACCGCTCCATTTTGGATCCATTATCTCCATCAAGGATGTCTTATGATGATAAGTTGGTCAACTATTATGACTCCCTTTTATAGTTCACATATGTTCCTAAATTTCCCATTTCCCATGTGGGAGACCCAGCATCTTGAGGCCATAACTTCTAAGTTGGGAAGCCAATTGAGCCCTTTTTCTTAAATTGTCGGGCTCAAAGAGTTATCCATCCTGAGCATCCGCAAACTAATGCCAAACCATATGAAAAAATATTCAAGGCCAAAAATGTCTTCTTTAGACGAAAAAATGATTTTTTCTATTCTACAGCCCAAGCCATACGTTTTTGTATTTTTATATTAGAAGATTAAGTTGAGACACCTTTCCTAATAACTTGAGAGTTATTTTATTTTATTTGTTTAATATATGTTGGTTGTGTTTAAGTTTTTATGTGCACAATCACAATATGATGTTTCATGCCTTACTACCATTGTAAAGAACCTCTTGGCATAATATTCTATATATCATATAGATATATGTGTGCGTGTATATATAAATATTTATGTATGTGTAGGAAAAAGAGATATCCTTGAAGCATAGTCTAATCTAAACCAATGAAAAGCAAACAAATAAGCCCAATCAGCCTAAGCTAAAAATGGAAGGATTTGATTATAAACAATTATACAATTTGCCATAAACAAAAGTGATGAAGAGGATATGGACTAAATAATTTATTAAAATTGTAGATAAACTAGTATAAATATCTTAAATATATCTATCTAAAAAACATCTAGAGATATCAATCTTGAGATGCCTATTTAACTTAGGTCATAATTTAGCATAGACACCTCAAGGCTAATATCTCCCAACATCTTTTAGAGAGATATATTTGTGCCGAAGGCATTCCCTATATGAAATGGATGACGTACTTTTTGAAATCAACGGTTGACAAGTGAGGAGAAGGATGCAAGATGATGCAATTAATCTCAACTGTCCACATTTTTCTTGTCATTCTGTATTTTTACTTTTAGAGTGATTTAACAATTTAAAAGTAGGCTTTTTGTTTTAAAAGCAAAGAAAAGAAAACAAGTTGATTAGATTAAAATGAAAAATAGAATTATATTTTATTAATATTTTAATTCTAATAAATTTCTCTATTTTTACTAGCCGATAGGCTACATATAGTGTGAGATTTGAGCCTGAAAAAGGTCCCATGGCTGCAAACAACTGTTGACTCGTCAGAAAACAAGTTTCAGCTGCTGTTTAATAGTAAATCAGTTGTTTAATGGTAAAAGCCTCCAAAATATCATGTGAAAACCTCCAAAATCTCACTTATCATGTAAAAGCCATATAAATATTGATTTGCCAACTGGATGGGAACATTCTATTTCATTTGCATTGTTTTTGCCAATTTGATGACAACTTTCATTTGCATGCAAATATTTCAAAATCAGATAATACCTAATTTCTTCAAATAAAAAATCTAGATTTGTCTAAGTGAAGAAAACCTACATTTGTCTAAGTTTATTTCATTCCATTATTTAGCACTTATTATTAATTGTTTAATCCATCCACATGCAACTAGAACTTACAGCACATTGCATCTATACACACCCATGCACAAACACATATTCTCTAACATATTAGCATACATATAATTTTCTATCGGCCTAATCCTTGGACCTCCTTTTAGTTTTTAAAATGATTTAACAATTTATAAGTAGGTTTTTTTGTCTTAAAAAGAAAGAAAAGAAAAGAAGTTGATTAGATTGAAATGAAAAACAGAATTATATTTTTATTGATATTTCAATTCTAATACATTTAAAATACTTTTTTATTTAATTATTTATAAACTTAATAAATTTATTATTTATTATTAATTTTTTAAATTATTATTTTTATTAATATTTGCATTTTGATATATTTTGACTTTTGCATTTAGTTTATATTCTATTTTAACTTTTAATTCAGATTTAAGTTTTAAATTTATTTTAATTATTTATGTCTTCTTATGAAATTACAAAAAGTAATTAATAGTTATTAAGAGTTAATTTAGTTTATAATTAATTTTCTTATTAAAATTTTAATTATTGTAAAATAATTATATTTTGAATTTTTATTTTTATTTATATAATAAAATAAATTTCAAACTTAAAATCTAAATTAAAAGTTAGGAGAGAGAGAAATTAACTTATGATCAATCATTTCATGTCAACAATCAAATGATAGCATGTGTCCCTAGGGAGTAATACTCAAGGTAGCATGTCATTTGATTAAGGATACAATAATTCACCTTTAAGACCTTTTCAGTGTACCCATTGCACGCTTAAGGAGGAAATTAGATAGAGAGAAAAGAGATGGGAAGAGAGAATGGAGATGGAGATAGAGATAAGATATAGAGACAAAGGGAGAATAAAAGAAAGGAAGATATATATATATATATATATATATAGAGAGAGAGAGAGAGGTACGGATAGGGAAATATATATATATATAGAGAGAGAGATGGGAACAAAAAGAGAGAGAGCTATTTAAATCTCTCTCTCTCTCTCTCTCTCTCACATTATTTCTCGATCTATCTTCCTCTCTCCTATCTTTCTCTCTTTTCCTCTCTCTCTCTCCCCCTTACTCTCTTGTTATCCCTATTTTGTCTCCCCTCCTATGAAGCCTGATTATCTTCCCAATTCAAAGGTTTTCTTTTTGTCATGTTTGGATTCCTGTAAGTTGATGCATACTTGATTTGAAGCTATCACTTCTCCATTGAGACCTTTGTTGCACAAACAACCTCATTTGCTAAAGCCTACCAATTGACCTCACATACTGTGCAAATGTATGCAAAAAAAAGACCAATTTTTTTCCTAATTGACCTTCCACACTTTTTAGCATACCCATTGCACACCAAGGTGCGATTGCTAGTTAAGATATTTCTACTAATACATACATATGCATATATATACATGTATATATATGTATATGTATATGTATATATATGCATATGTATGTATATATATGTACATACATACGTATTTACATATTTTTTGGTGTACAGATATTTCTACTAATACACATGCATGTATATGCATATATACATGTATATGTACATACATATATATACATGAATAAAATCTCTTTTACATAAATCTCTATATGTGTGTGCGCGCGCGTGTGTGTGTGTGTGGGTGTGGGTGTGTGCGTGTGTGTGCGTGGGTGTGTGTGTGCGTGTGTGTGTCTATGTCTGTGTGTGTGTTTGTCTGTGTGTCTGTGTGTGTGTTTGTGTGTCTATGTCTGTGTGTCTGTGTGTTTGTGTGTGTGTTTGTGTGTCTCTATGTGTGTCTGTGTGTGTGTTTGTCTGTCTGTGTGTCTGTTTGTGTGTGTGTCTATCTGTGTGTTTGTGTGTGTATAAAATCTCTTTTAGATAAATCTAGGTTAATTAAATAAATGTATATTATAAGCATATAATAGCCTAAATCAAATCAAGAGAGATAATTTAGACATTAGGTCACAAGCCAAATTTAATACCAAAGTGTGTGTGAATGCATGAATAAAATCTCTTTTAGATAAATCTAGGATAATTAAGTAAATGTATATTATAAGCATATAATAGCCTAAATAAATGTGTGTGTGAATGCATGAATAAAATCTCTTTTAGATAAATCTAGGTTAATTAAATAAATGTATATTATAAGCATATAATAGCCTAAATCAAATCAAGAGAGATAATTTAGACATTAGGTCACGAGCCAAATTTAATATCAAAGTGTGCCACTCATCAATATTTAATTGTTTTGTTTTAAAATATTCTATCAAAATGAGCCCAAAATTAAATGAGAATTGTTATGGATACATATATATGTGCTCTCCGAGGATGCATCCCTAACCCAAAATGACCTCATCCCCTATCAGGAACGTTTTGGGGACGCGTACGAAATGTCACCACCATGTCCCTTCAGGGTACATCAGGAAACAGCAAGCTGCCCCTGCAACTTCAAAAAAATTGCAGGGTGTGTGGTTCATTAGGAGACAACTAGCTGTCCCTGGGACAGCCAGGGAACATCCAAACATCACCCATTTGGCCCAAGGACAACTGGCCATGAACATTTTAGCGACAACATTTCAATGCTTGTTTGGTTTATAACAAGCCCATCTAGGATTTAGAAAAAATATGGAAATGGTATGCACCATGAAGGTTTGTGTGATTTTGAAGGTCAGGCCCTCGACCATGTCCCAGGAGAGAGATTGTCTTAAAATATGGTATAATGAGATTTTTTTTAACTTGTGGGCACGATGTGGTTGTAGTTAACAACCTTGGTGAAGGCCTTCAACCTCGATTTCTTGGTCATTTTCTTGGCAGAATCCTTCCCAATCACCTGAATCGCATCAAACACTAAAAATATATATATATATGAATTCAAATTTCCTGTCAAACATAATGTACAGGATGGTGTACGTGCAATCAAGTTCTTTGAAATGAATCTGCACCATACATGTTTTAACATTTGGGCCACTTTAGTGAGCACTTTTGCAATTTAGTTTTACTGAGGGGATGTTTTGAATAGCTGATACACTATATTTTGTAGCACCTTTCACCCGGAAAGTTGTCTCAACTGGAAAAAAACAACTTTTGGAAAAAAACAACTTTCAGACGGTTGAAACATTCCTCGCCCCACGCCAGAAAACAAATTTTAACTCACAGCCAATATTTTCCTTTAAAAGGCTGCAAAAATCTTGTATCAAGCTCAAGAATCTAGTAGCTCTAAACCCCAATATTTTTAGATCTACTTTTCATTTATTGTGAATAGATTAAAGCAGCAGCTGTAGGGAGACTCATTTTGGTTCGTCTAATTTTTTCTTAAATTCTGCTTTGGTAGGGTTTCGTAATATTTTTCCTGCAAACTCTGCCCATTTTTCTCATCGGCATCCTTGACAGCACGACACAATTTGTGCAGAATCTTGAGGCAAGTCACTTGCCATGATTTCAGTGAAATTTTTTATGGGAATCTGTACACAGCCAAATCACTTTTGTTGTGTTTTATTTCATTCTAATACAGTTTTGTTGTTATCTGATAAATGAAGGCATTGGTTCTGCGGTTTTATCTGTGGCTGTTTTCATATATAATATTATTGTAATAGCTAGTGTTAGATGAAGATCCTTATTTGTTTCTTCACGTGAAGATATTTTGAACTGTGAAATAAATTTTACGTTCATTTGGCAGTTTCAATTTTTGTTTATTTTGTTTTCATGTTTCCTTGCTCTTGAGGTTATTTTTGTCACAATTTTCCTAACAGCATTATTTAGTATTGAATTTATAGCAGCTACTGCTGAAGCTGTAAATGCAATGGTTGCCAGAGCTATTTTCACTTGGAGTGAACAGTAGAGATCAGATCATCTTCATATGTTAAACTTAATACATTCTTCTTTACAAAGCTTATACATTATACAGTAAGTATTTCTTCACAGTTTTGTGCCATTGTACTGGTTCTTGTACTTTAAAGACCAAATGTCAAAAGCCAAGGGATTGGCATGACACAAATGACTAAAATTTTAAAAGATTGTGTTGAATAAGTGACAAATAGATTGGTTTTCCAAATGGATACATCCTCTCACATGGTTGGTTACTTTGGGTACCAATATACTTTTGATATTATTATATTCTTTTCTGAAACTACGTGTCTATTACTTCAACAAACACAGGCATCTCTGCATTTGCATCAATTTGCAATGATTCAACATCCTCTGGGTGCAATGAGTGCTGAGTGGACCTCATTCTCATGAGTGCCTACTTATCAAACTATAGGCATACAAACTGTAGAAACACGCTAACACTATTGTAAGTCCAACGGTATCCCAACTGGAAAAGTATCGCATAAAAGGCAGTAGCCCTACCAGTTGTAAGGTTGGGGACCTGCCACCAACCCTCACTGCATAATCTAAAACAATAATAAGTTATGTACTTTTAAGGATAGTGGAATTAAAAGTCAATTGACTGACGAAGCAGCGAGGAAGCAGCCAGGGGGAAGGCTGGGGATGCCTAAATTTACAAGGATATTTTAATTTAAATTGACTCAAATTTAGAATCCCCGCTAACTACAAGAAATATTATTTACTCAGGCATTAATGTGCTTTAACTTATTCTGAAATCAAATGCATACATAGAATGCAATCCTCATTTCAGTGATGAAATGTATTGAGAATATATATAATGATAGACGCACAGCATGAATGATGAATGGAATAGTAGATGAATTTGTTTAGACACTGACAAGCTTCATAGCCTAAGCAAGGATTCATAAAAATCCTTACCTGTCACTCACGTACGCTGTGCCAATCATGCTTTATCAGAGTTTCTGCCCTTTACAGTATCACCATAGCGTTAACACACCGAAAACTGTTGCAATTGTAGCCCTTTCTATGATGGGTTCTGTTAAAATTTAAAAAATAAAATAAACTAAAAATTATTTACAAATTTAGTTTTCGCTTTAAGGAGAAAAAGTCACAAAATTGAAAAAAAAATGGCAAGATAAAATAATTTAACATTTCTGCGATATACATTTTACTTCAAAAATAAAATTACAAATAGTGGGCCTACAAGAAAATACCTTGGAAAGCAACATTTACTTCAACTTCAAAATTTCTCAAACACCAGTGGTAAAAGGGTTTGCGTTGCAATAGGTGTCACGCGGTGAAGCAGCTTGAAACTGGTAGAACTAATTGATTGAAGGTTCGCCCCTTCTTAGAAGAAATAATCCAACGCCACCGGTAAAAGCAATAAAGGGTAGCAGCCATTAGCAGCCATTGAATAATAATGAAAGGGTTTTAATTAAAATAGCGCATGAAGCTTAAAAATAGAAATTACCTTCACCCTTCTGATGTTTCCTTGCTCTCCTCCTGTTATAACCGCCATTGCCATTTCTTTCAAAAGAAGGCCACTTGAAAAAGCGATGGAAATAGGCAAATAGGGAATACACACAGACACAAGCTACTTCAACTCGCAGGCAAGACCCCGAAAGTCGAGGTAAAATTAATACAGTGCGCAGGCAATAGTTGTAACGGTTTTTATCGATATGTATGATCCTTTTATTTTTGTAAGCGACCCACTCTAGCACACTAATGGGGTTAATTATGAGCCTACGGACGTGAAGGATGTAGTACTGGTTGCTTTAAGGTTCACCCAGTTAAACTGGGTTACATCTGTTCGCCATTAAAAATAGGTTGCCTGAAATAGGGTGACGCGTAGAATAAATGGAAGAGCCACTTAGCATATCTCTCATCGCATTAAATATGATGCATTTTTGTGTTTGAAATGGAATGGAAGATTTTAGCAATGCCTGCAAATTAGGAAAGAGAGAAGAGTACTACGCGAATCTCTTTCATTTATTCATTTATTCTGGTGTGCAATGGATATGCCGAAGAGGTGTGGAAGGTCAATTTTAGCAAGGTCAATTGGTAAGTCATTTTTTAAATGATATTGTTCTATTATTATTTTTATATTTATCAATTTTATTTTGTATTAACATATATGTAATTTTCTTTTTCTTAACCTATCAAAGATCAATTAATTTGATTTATATATAAATATATTAATTATTAATTATAGTATGTTTCATATTTATATTTAATATTTTGTATTATAGAATATAATATATAATAACAATATAACTAATATATTCTATTATATATATTTATAAATATAATTATAATTATATTATATATAATTTAATTTGTATTATATAAAATATATAATATATTATCTAATATTAAAATGTTGTTACCTTTATTCGTGAGAATGCCACGTTAAGTTTCCTTCATTCAATATAAATCATATATGAGGTCAATATAAATCATATATGAGGTTTTTGTCGCTTAAACAGGTGATTAGGGGGAAATAGTGTGTGTGGAGTCCTTCGTTTGAAACCACTTAGTAACTTATTTTGAATTGTTTTTAGAACCGAATCCTATAGATTATTATTTATACCCATTTTGTATATAGGACAGGGGTTGGTCGATCTTAGTATCATCGCCATTTTTAGTAGAAGGAAACTCCTTTTAAGAGAGACGATTCCAATGATAGAAGCAAGAAAGAGGTAGTGTACGCAACACAAGCTAGGAGGTTAACGGGTTTCAGTGTGAGGTAGACACCAAATTGAGGAGCTTCAGTTCAAGAGACTCGTCGAGAGTACTTCTATATAAATTTTCTAAGCAAGTAAGCAAATTTTGTTTCCTTATATGTTGACATTACATGTTGTTTCTTCTTATCTTTTTGTATTGGAATATCTTCAAAATATTGTACTGAGTTTGGGAACATTTTGGTATTGAGTTGTATGTTAGATTTTCTTTTGGGCATTAAGAATAAGAATAAGAAGAAAAAAATACTCTTCATAGACTTTCGCTCTACCGTCAATGGTTAAGTATATAAAGAATAAGAGAATCATGTTGTTACTTTTTTAAATAAGCAAGAAGAAAGCCAACTCTTGACATCTCCATTATCAATATTGTCTTCGTAACTACTATTTTGGTAGGTGGTGGTTACGAAGACAATATTGATAGTGGAGATGTGTTTATATACACCAGGCATTGTGGAAATGATTATGAGAAGAACAAGAAACAAATTAAGGATCAAGAGCTCACTATGGTGAATAAGGCCCTGGTTAATAACTACCAGCAAAGGCAACCTATGAGGGTTATCAAAAAATGTATGTCCAATGAAAGGGAAAGCTAGAGCTTTAGATATGATGGATTGTGCACGGTTGAGTAGTGGTCGAAGGATAGGGGATGGTTAGGATTTTTTATCTTTAAATTTTCTTGTAGTTTTCATATTTTTGTGATCATTTGTGGGAATTTGTAAATTGTCTTTCTACTCTTCTTATTGAATTCTTCGTTTGTTTTGGACTTTTCTTGGGACTATGTTCTATGGCATGTATCAATGCAAAGGCAATGGCATAGTAACTACAATGGAATCAAGGTGGACCAAGGAACTATCTTATGAAGAAGCAAGACCCTTTCTGGATAGAATCTTCATCAATGCTTCATATTGGTTAGATCCTTACCTTGTAGTTTAAAGTGATTGTCATCTAAGAGAGATCTGCAAAAGTTGTTCCCCACAGACATTGATCATTTGTGAGAAAGAATGTTGTAAAATTGTATCATTGTAATATAGGTTTGTTCATCTATAGCTCTTCCATACATTTTTTCATGTATCTTCACAATTTAGTATACATTTATGTTTTCTATCGGTAAGGTTAGGATATTTCTTATTGTCTTTTTAAACACGTCATTTTACTTGTCTTTATATGGTTGCAAAATATTCTCGGTGTCCAAAAAGCCTGGTTGTGTCAAACAAAGAGACAATCGATGGAGTCTTTGTTGTTAGGATTTTGTTTGGCATTGACAAGAGAGTCTCGATCATAATTTTCTACAGTCCGATGGAAATTTAAAAATTTCTTAACTTGAACGAACAAGATTGGGCTGCAGTGAAGGTTAAACAAAATGAAAGTAAATGTGAAAAGATACTTTAAAAAATAATATTTGAGAATAAATAAAGCTCATGGTTTCGCATATCTAAAATCATTGAATACAAAGAGCAAA